>CAKNXH010000367.1:574460-638188 GCA_932178445.1 Andricus quercusramuli
ACTATCCTTTCCCACCAGCCCCCTCATTCACCATCATTCCCCACACCTTTCTTCATTTTCCATCATACCCTTTCAACCCTTCCCACTCTCCCATATCCTTCCAACCTTTTACTGCATTCCCATCATCCCATCTTTTCCCTTCCCTCACAACTATCCTTTCCCACCAGCTCCCTCATTCACTATCACTCCCCTCCTTCCACATCTTCGCCCTCCATCCCCTTCCAAGATTTGTATTATAGTGGGCAAACTTACCAGAAAAATTGATTAATACCGCCAAGGCAAGAAGCAGAGTTCCCAAAACGATCTTCATGTTATCTAGTCAGGTTTTGTGAAAAATAACTGATAAATCTGGATCATTTCTACCACTATATATACCACCACGAATCATTAAAATGACGAAATATTCCAATTGGTGGGTGTAGCCTACGTGCTAAAAGCTATAGAAAATCTTATCAGACAGAACAAACTATCGACATCGAAAACAGCATTCATAGATCTTCGTCTCTGTCCTTCTACTAACACCCGGAAAAAATTTCTAAATCAATGTTTGCCTGGTAATTTTCAATGTTATATAAATTTCAAAACAAGATAAACTGATGAAATAATAGAGGTTTTAAAATCTATTGAGAGGGGAAAAATGAAACTTGGCGAGATTATTATTATTATTGAAAAAGAGTACGTCTCGCTCAGATTTATGTTTTTCACCATTCAGTAGTCTCGAAAATTCTGTTACTTTACCAATGTAACGCATTTTCAAATTTACATAATGTTAAGAATTACTTTAATTTAATTCAATTCAATGAAAAACAGTTAAGAGCTGAATTAACCAGCTATAAAATCGAATTTTTTAGAAAACTATCGACCTTCAAATCCGACAGGATGAATTTTCTATTGAGGAAGATGATTTTTCAACGTAATAGTTGAATTTGAAAAAATGTATAATTTTAGACGAAACGTTTGTATTTAAATTCAAACAGTTGAACTCTTTACCAAATAGTCCACTTTTCAATTAATGAAAAATTTATTATCCTTCAAAAGAAAAAATTTTCTATCGAAAAAGACAAATTAAAAAAAAAAGTTAAATTTTTAACAAAACAAATAAATTTTTAACTGAGTCATGGAATGTTGAACCAAAAAAAAAAACATTTCCGCCAAAACAGATGATTTTTTGAACTCAAGAGACGATACTTCAATCAGACAGTTTAATCCTTAACAAACAAACAAAAACTAGCCAACAAAAAATTGCCAAAAAAACAATTGCATTTACAACCAAATTGTCGAATTATATAGTAGAATGGACCAAAATTTTCTTCAAACAGAGAAAACAGGGTGATTTAAAAAAAAGGGATTATTAAGGGAATCAATTATTTCAAAAATAATTAATGTGAATATCATATTGAACTGAATATGAAACACTTAAAATTTCTGAAATTTCGAATCGAAATATATATTGCATTTTCAATACAATAGATGAATTTTCCATGCAAAATGACAAATCTTCAACAAAGTTAAATTCTTGAATAAATGGTTAATTTTTCAGACAGAGTGGTAAATTTCCCAACAAATAGAATAATTTCTACCAAAAGAGTCAAATTTTCAACAAAATGCAAACATTTTCTACAAAACCATTGAATTTCAAAACCATAAATTTGAATTTTTAACAATAGAGATAGCGCCACCAGTCAGTTACCAAAGTCGGTAATTAAACATCGATAAGGTAGATCCCTGTCACAGATTCTTGATTCGGCCAATAGGGATTTTCCCTGTTTTATCGACAGAACCCACAAGAAACTTTTATAAAGGTCGCACACGTGGGATCAGGGATTCTCTAAGTTCTGGAAATTTCTAGAATTTTGCTTTTCTATGAGTTCCGATCAACGTGGGCCGCTGCAATACCAACCTAGAATTAAATTCTAGGGATTCCCCGGTATTCGGAAAATGATCGAACATCCTGGAAATTTTTGACGTGATATCTGACGATTTTCTATACATAGAAGTTTCTGGAAGGCTTAAATATAAGCTCTTGCTTTCGAGATTTCAATATCCGTAAATTTTCTAGAAGCATTGATATTGGACATAGACTCTAAAATGGTTAAAAATCAACGACTTGTGCCTTCCAGAAATTTCTTTGTAGAAGTGGTGATCTCTGACGATTTTCTATACAACGAATTTTCGAGAAGGCTCGAGACATAAAGAAAAGAATATGGATACAGGATATGAGTTTCAGCGATTATGCTAGAAAAGATCCAATGGTAGCTTCTAGACGGTTTGACACACATGCTTGAGTAATAATAAGCAAATAGTCATACGACAGCTGCAAGTGTGTCACGTAAATGAGCTCGAGGACGTTGATGTGAAGAAATTTGTGTGCTTTGCAGAGTGAAAAATGTAAAAAAAATGTAAAAAAAATGTAAGGAATTTCGGACAATTTTAAGAAGAACAAAGCTTAGAGCATGTTTCTTATACAAGAGGCGATAGGGAGAATTTGAAAAAGTTCATAAATATAAGGGAAACATTTTTGAACAAATTTCCGTTGAAAAATTTGAGGAATAATAAAAAAAATGTTTGCTCAAAATTACAAAAATGTACACCTATACCATCTTTAGTTCTACTGAATATATTAAAGAGATTCAATATTCAAAGTGTAACGAATAGGCTCTGCAATTATTTACAAACTTCAGGAAGGATGTGACTGTTTTATTTTTCGTGGAAATTGCAATATTTTTATAGATGTTTTTTGTTGGAAAGTAAGTGTTAGAAACCAGTAGTCATCCTAAGAGGCATCAGATGTGCTCATGCCAGAAAGCGAAAAATCTTCCCGTCAACGTGACTGGATATGACAAATGTAACTGTCCTGAATTTTACTCTTCCCAAATTGCGAGAATCTTGAGAAACAACTGAAAATAATAACAGCAATGAACAAAATGATAATAGTGGTAGTTCAGTAGTGACCAAACTGCAGAATGTCTTAAAGCGCGAATGTGGCTCTCTCAGAAAAAATGCTGAATAGCATGATGTCTTTGAGCCCTTTATGACTAATAAAGCAATGAGGGAAGATGAGAAGCCGAATGATATGGACAAGAAGTATGGAGATCGAGAAGAAAATGAGAAGGATGATGATCATCAAAAATTGGGCGAGGATCAGGAACATGATGATGATTATGAAGCTGCTGATGATGTTGATTGTATTCGGAAGGGGAAGGAGAAGATTAAGAAGGAGGAGGGGAAGGAGAAGGAGGATTCCGCTGGATTTAGTGAACTGATGTGCAAGGCGTATTCTCAACCAAGTCGAGAATGCTGCTGTATGATGCTTCATACAGATCCTAATGAACTTCTACACACTTTACGATTGCACATTAACTCTTATAATTTATTACAAAGTCCCAAGTGTCAAGTAATTGTCCACATATTTCGTCAAAGAAACAAAATATTTTAGCGAGCATTACCATAATGAATTCTTGTTTTCACTATGTTTACTTTGTATAATTATGTTAGGAGATTATTTTCTTAAACTAAGTTCAGTATCTACATTGTGAACTTAGGTTGAGTATTTTTTCATGAATAAACATACATTCAAGGTTATTAAAGGTCAGAATACATTTGAACCTGTTCTCTTAGTTAAGTATCAGTAAGATACGATAGCACTCTAGTCTCTTTAAATAGTAGTAAAGTTTAAATCATTAGCTACTTAAATTATTGATAGATGGAGCTGCTATACATTTAGTAAATCTGTTATGTATCGCTCCTTATAGCGTAGGATATTCACAGACCGCGTTGGGTTGCTTTCAAAATCGAATGTATTTCAGGCTGTAGTCGCTTTCAGCGATGGACTTCACAAACTTTGTTAGGTTGAACTCAAATTCTAAAATATTGCTCGCTATTCTTTTCAATGCTGGATTTCTACAAACGTCGTTCGGGTGAATTCAAATTTCTTGCTCTTGACACTCATTCAATTTAGCCAAAACTCTCTTAAGTCAATTAAATTCATCAGATAGGATTTGTGTTTGAATTTTTTAAACATATTCATTCTTTAATCTAATTTAAACATCCAAACAAGAAATGTAAATACATTTCGGATAAGTCACCTGGGGAATTCACCTCAAATTTCTGATATTTACTATGTCTGAGAAAATTCTTTTTTCCTTCTGGTAAATCTTCCGAATTTTTACCCCCTCCTCAAATTTATATTTACCGCATGCAAATTTCAATTTACCGCAAATTTAGCTGACTTGATGCTATCGCCTTCTGTTTTCAGTAACAACTCATCGACTGGTGATTTGCTAGTACGGATACAAACCCAAATCATCAACCGGTGAATGGCCAATCATTGTGTCACCAGCATTTATCTAGGAACAGGACCGCGTTATAGAAGCTATTGAAACAGTACCTTAGAACCTCAGACATGGAGAAAACCGGATACTAGCGGTTAGTATCTGGATACTAATTGTAAGTCGTAATATATCTGTGATTTAACTATGGGATGACGATCCAGATACTTGGGTTCAATATCTGAGATATTAAAGGCAGAAGCTGTGAATTCGAAAGTGGTAATATCTTTAATATAGAACAACAAAAATATACAACAACCTGATGCAGTTAGAGTCCGCGAGGAGTGAACCTTGTGGAAACTTCGATCGATCTTTCCAGAATGTAAGCATGTGCTCTCTAGCGCTGTTGGCAGCTAGTGTATCGAACCATCTAGAAGCAACCAATGGACCTTCCCTAGGATAATCACTAGAAATCATATCCTGTATCCATAATTCTTTCTATATGTCTCGAGCCTTCGAAAATTCGTTGCATAAAAAGTCGTCAGGGATCACGACGTCTACAAAGAAAGTCCTGGAAGGCACGAGACGCTGAATTTTAAATTCTACCATTAGAGGTGGAAGTTGAGAATATATCGATTCATCTTTTCTGCAAAGCAGTAACAGACTATGTCCAATATCGATGCTTCTGCAAAGTTTACGGATGTTAAAAACCTCAAAAGCAAGTACTTATATTCTAGCCTTCTAGAAACATCAATGTATAGAAAAGCGTCAAGATTTTACGTCAACATTTCTAGAAGGTTCGATTATTTTCAGGAAACCTGGGAATGCCCAGAATTTGATTCTCGGTTGGTATTGCAGGGACCCACCTCATTAAGCGAACCACGAATTTGTTCCAGCTTTTTAAGAATTTCGATGATTGTTCAACGTTTGAGGTGATCAAGAAAGTTTAACGATTGAGAATCTAAGTGGCAATATATCCACTGTGATCTAAACTCCTAGAAAAGCAAAATTCTAGAATTTTCCAGAACATTGAAAATCCCGCCTACATAAAAGTTTCTGGTGGGCTCGGACGGTAAAACAAGGCCCCCCCTTAATGGCCAAGTCGAAAATCTGTGCCAGGATCTATCTTACTGATAGTTCAGTTACCGACTCTGCTAACTGAACGTTGGCGCCATCTACTGGTGACAGCTTGAACTACGTAGTAGTGCTTCAGAACTGCCTATAAGTTGATACCAAGATGATCTTAGGGCTAGAGGGCCAGGGAAAATTTAATATGGCGTTCCTCTCACGCTTTTGGAAAGTTTTCATGCCAGACTCTCAGGGTAAGCATCACATCTTGAAACAGTAGTTGGTGGAGGACTGTTTCGATAGATGCCATCACGCGAACTTTGTCTGCAACTCAAGCAGTCTCCACTATTCCGCTGAATAATTCCTTTTGAGATACTGTCTTCCATCGCCCTGATTAAGTCTTAATCTTCCGCGAGGGGGTAGGGCCTAGTCTGACTTAAGCCAACAGGTTGATCTACGTGATTTGATGGCGTAATTTCAGGTTCATTGTAAACCTGAGTCTCTACTAATATTTCTACGGGCCCTTTTCCACCAACCAAGCTATCAATATCCAATGATGTCTCGGGACACAATTCGTCTTCGGGCATATTGATTCTCTGAAACTCTTTCATGTCAATCGGGCTATCCGATGTTTCAGTCACGGTCGCTCGTGACTGAGAGGCAGCGAGGACCATGCTTGCTGCTTCTCCTTGACATTCCTTAAAGATTTAGGGCAATCCCTAGTCATAAAGCCAACCGCTTTGCATTTATAGCATCAGAGCCTCCTAGGGGCTGCACAACCCTCTCCGTAATGCCCTGTTTGATCACAATTAAAGCAGAGCACTTCATTTGGGTCTCTTACTGTTCTGCGGGGTCTGTCTCCTATCGCTAGCCTGAGTATTTTTCTTATTACGGTTTTCCGCACCCAGTAGCTTTTATAAAAAAAGAAGATCTTTAAAATAAAAATTGTTTGAAACCAGAAGTTCAACTTCGATCCCAAAATTATCTAAAGTCGGAAGTGGAACTTCGGTTTATAGAGAAACAAGCAGTTCTTGTAAAAATCTGGTGGATGAATCCTCCTAAAATATCTTTCACGGTCGATGGTTGGTCTTTAGTGGTCTAAAGCTGCTATAATAGAATTACAGGGCATTTCATCTGTGATGATTGGGGTTTACACTCTTTTGTCATCGATATCGTTGCTTCTAATGGAGTTCTCATGATCGCTATATCTCCCAAGTTTTTTACAGCACTCTTTAAAAATATAAAATATAAAATAAAATACAGGGCATAACTGTGGACGAAGCAATGTTCACTATCCTGCGGATAGATGACGTTAATGGACCTGATAAGAATGCTTTGAGTAGTGAAGATGAAGACCAGCTTGATGACGATTATGGAGATAGCGAAGTTGAAAATGATAACAGCGAGAAAGAATTATATTCTGAGAAAAAAGAAAGAACCTCTTCACTTTCTGAGCTGAGAACATCATTCAGATTACTAAATAATACCGAGCAGTAGCGAAATAAATAAATCATCTGCTGTTCCATCTGTAACATCAGGATGTCTCCTAACATTGATGCGTCGACGGTTTGACCAGATGGAATTCGACATTCATAATGCCAATGTTAACAAAGTTTTATCAAACACGCTCATAGACAAACTTAAAAAGGCAAAGAACGATCTGAATGTAAAATATAAAAGTACACTAGTCGGGGAAAATATTTTCGATGCCTTTGAAGGAGGTCTCGAAAAACTGCTCAGGCACTATAACGGAAATTGCCACTGGGTTCACTGCGCTACTTTCATGTTGGATCTTGGGTACAAGAGAAAGATAACCACATTTACTTTCATTGATACACTCAGAAAAATGTTTGTCTGAATCAAGGCAATTCTTTCTTTGATATAGGATCAAACAAATATCTTATTGATCCACATAAAATTCATTTGATTAGAATACACCAACCAGATGTAATGAAACAACTACAAAACAATTACATAAGCGTCATGATGGTTTTTGTCGTACTCGATCGGGTGTACATCATCGAACCGACCCTTCCCTCTCCTATCTTACGCATTGCCCCAGGAAACTCACTCCTAGCTAACGCCCAATTATTTTTGAAATTGACTATTACTTTCCTACGTAAGATTCTAGATTTTTACAAGCGACTTTCCTGACTAACGTTGTCACCTGAAAATACAGCTTTCTTGAAAATATCCTCACACACAAACACGTACACCGCAACAGCTTGCACACTTTAAAATGTTCATACTTTTGAATCTATCACACTTCACAATGAAATCACTCATAATCTATCAAAAATGCTACCCTGCCATTCATTCTTTGCATTGCGCTCATAAATCATCCATAAAGATTCCTTAATTCTGAAATCATAATTTTTGAATAGTCAAAATTCTACTGCCATTTTTCATTGTCCACATGTCGTCAGTTAACTGCACTACAAATGATTTCTACTTCTTAACAACTACGCTTCTGCGAACTTCTTTACCGTCTTTTCTACATCTTCGCAATTTACGTCTTTCCCAACAAATAAACTTCATAGCTTTCCTCGTCAGTATGTCATATCTTATTTAATTATATCAACTTGAAACATCAAAAAGCTTAATACTCATACATGCTATATGTCTGGAAAAACTTGTTTCAATTTTTTGTAAACTTTACCGAACCGCTGCACTGTTACTTCGTGAATCCTCCTAGTGATCTGCCTTCTGAATATCTGACAGCTTTTCGGGACACTAATTAGCAATATGCCCGAAGTTATTGCATTTGAAGCGCAATCACAAAACTCGTGACTTCTTCTGCCACAGATGTTGCATTTTTTCTGTTGCTTCTTCGCATTCGCTGTTGTTGCCACCTCCTTAGATGCTGCATCCTGAGATGAAGTCTTGTCTTCCTTCGTCTGTTTCTGTTTTATGAGCTGGTAGTACTCCAATGATTTTCGAAACTCCTGTATTGTCCATTTGCCGTGAAGCATCGCGTTGTTGCTCTCTGATTCGTTGCTAGCAGTAATCACGTACTTAATTACTAATCTCTGGCTCAAGTTTCCACGGCTTCCTAAGCTTCTCATTTGCAGCAAACATCCCTGAAAGGATTCGACAGGTAACTTGCTCCTTCATTGAATTGCTTTGTGTAGGTCGCATCCATCCATCTCCGAGCCGAACTCTTCCTTCAGACCGACCTGCAAAGCATTCCCAGAACTGATGGTCCGTTGAATCTCCAGCCCTAATTTTGCCAATCCAGTGAGAGATTTCTTGGCGCAAACCAGTGTCTGCAAATCACTCCAGGAGTACATTTCCTTGCACTCGGTGATGTGAGGGATCCACTGATTCACCGTTAAAAGTAGATTCTCATCATCGGATTCATTGATAGTTCCTTCCACATATCTCAGCTGAACCCTACTTTCACGTGTTGCTGGCATTGAAGCTCTTTATGCTTGTAGGAGCCATCCATTGACTTCGTGATTTTCGAGGACTTCTCAAAGTTTACTTATATACCTTGTCAAATGCTTTTTCTAGATCAATAAACGCTCAAAAAACTTCCTTTCCTACTTTCAAAATTTTTTCTGTGATCTGTCTCAAGCTAAATATTTGTTCCGTACATGATCTTCCTGACATAAATCCACTTCGGACTCTTTGTTTTTTTTCAGCTTTACAAGTTAACTATTTGGATGAACAATTTTGTTGAAAAATGTAATTATTTTATGGAAACTTTAAGTGTCTTCGGAACAGATTGTTTTCTTGTCATGAAAATTGATCTATTTTGTTAAACTTTAAACTATTTTATTGAATAATCGCCTCTTTTGCTCGAAAGTTGAACTGATTATTAGGCAATGCAAATATTTGTTGGAAAATTGATTTTTAAAAATTAAAAATTAATATTTCTTGGTAGTAAAGCTTTTCTGTTGTTTATAAGTGGCAAAAACTAAATAAAGCAAATAAACTTGGTTCTCTATCGGTATTTTTTCCTATTTCCATAATTTTTTTCACAACTTATTCAGCAGTTCAGCACTATCGGCGAAAACAAATATTGCATCATTAACTTGATAAGAAGTTTTTACACGGAGGCAGTAAAAGATAAGATATTTCGAAACCAATAATTGCGTGAAAAGCATTCAGAAAATTGAAGAAATATTGGAATAAAGTGTCTGAAAAATGTTTAATATTCATTTTCTACATGTTTTGATTGATTATAGATAAAATGATGAAATATATTATATCTAGTGTAAATTAAAACATTTTTGATTTACCAAAAATCTTTTCTTGTACTAAAATTTTTCTAATTGTCATAGTTATCTAATGACTTTTTCTTTATATTAGTTCAAGCAAAGGGCTTTACTTTTTTACTCAAATGGCGCCACCAAAAAGAAAGTAAAAAGTTTAATATTGTGCCAGAGATTTAAAAAACAATTAGTTTCTATGATTTTTTGCATTCTGAATCAAAATAGGTAAAATTTAAAGAACAGCTGGTGAAATTTTACATATTCAATTAGCGAAAAGTGAGCAACTAAAAATTAGTAGAAAATTACTGATTCAAGTATTTGAGACATTTTCTAATTCGATATCAGAAAAGTAATCATGTGCTAAGAAACAAATTATTCATGACTAATATAATAATTAAAAATAGGTTCTTAGAATAGAAAACGTGAATAACAAAATAGTTTAATAAAACGATGCGATAGTGTGATGTCGTTGACTCTATGCAAACAATAAGAAGGTCATATTGCGAAATTGTAAACGCGACGTAGCCTGTCCCCAATTTAAAAATATTTTCTTTCGATTGTTTGAACAAAGTTGAGAGGAAAAAGAATTTTTTACAATGTTAAAATGACAAGAAATCAATGGGCTTCAAATTAATTATACACTCTCAGGGTCTGCAAGCGCTACTTTTTAACAGCGTTTTGTGTTCAATTTTCAAAATTTGTTTCGGTTTTACATTTATCTAATTTTTCATAGAAACTCAAATTATGCAACAAACTTTGCATGAATGATTTTACTCGAATGGGAATGAACTTGCGAGTCTAAAGAAATTTTTTTTTATATTTCTACTGTATATTTCTCGTTTGTTGAAATTTGTAATATTTGGTTGAATCTTCAATTATTTTGTTACAAATGCAACTATTTTGTTGGAAATTCATTTTCTTTTGGTCAAAAATGCAACTACTTGGTTGAATTTTGAACTACTTTGTTAGAAAACAATTTTCTTACTGGAAGATTTCCGATTGAAAATTTTTCATTTTCTATTGATTCTTTGAATGAACAGTTAACTTTTGCATTTCTAAAAAAATTGATCTTTTTCGTTAAAAAATCATCTTTATGATTGAATATTGAACTCTTATGTGCAACAAACCCTCTCGCATGTCTAGCAAGGACGCTCTTATAACAACATCCCAAACGAACATCAAGAAGCAATCTTTTAAACAACACCACCTTTTTCAAATTTATCTGGAGGATCTTCACCAAAAGTTATTATTGAATCCATTCTGAATGGTACAAGGAAAATAGTATGAATACTGAATTTTTTAAACATACATCCAGTAGCCTTCGAAATTTGACCAAAAGAATTAATAGAAATATATTCTCTCAATTTCTTCTGATTATCTGTAGATGAAATGTTACTTTGTTTGCTTTTGATTTGTTGAATTCTAATTGTGATATGTTGCTCAGTTAACACACTTGAAAGTGTCTCTTCCTAATTGTTTTAACGGATTTTCATTCAATAAATCAAAGTTTTCACGATGCTCCAGATCCCTAATATAATCTGATTTCTTCATACAAACTGTAATATTGCCTTTATCAACATTCATGCAAATTATATCAGGGTTGCTTTTAAGGAAACCTTTCGTTATCATGAAACCTTCAGAAATTGTACTGTCAATGTTACTAATGTGCAAACAATTCTCATCAACAAAGCTCTTTGACAAATGTAAAACCTTGTTTCGGAAATCTTGTTGATCTAATTTTGGAATTTTGTGTAGACTTGATTCAACATCTTTGACTATTTTCATCATTTGTTTTCATCTACTTTTTATCACATGGTTACTAAAACCTTTATCTAATCTGAGAATATCTGTAACTAAATCAGGAATTTGAATATCTGCGAATCTGTCAACCAAGGATCCCTATCTTCTTCAAAAAACATGTGAAAATTTAAATTTTGCTCTTGAACATTAGTTTGTTGATCAATCAAAATAGAAAGTTTGTTCTCATTTTTATTTAACATAATTCATTTTCTATAATTTGTGATACATACTGAAGTGTAATTAGGTTAGCGTTTGATGTAGGACAGTAACTAAAGCGTTGCCACTGCCCTATGTAAAAACCTAGCTAGACCATGAACATAGAATAAGTGGCCCTATCTTATTGTGTGTGCTTATTTTACTTTTGCCCAGACAAGCCTGGTGAATTTTTTTTTCCATTTGATACTTTACAATGTTTAGTGTTTAAATGGAGGGTAGAGTGTCGACGTTGATATGGTCCCATTGGATTGAAGTCAAATTCACAAGGATGTTGCCGTAGTTGGCCTCCCGCTGCTTTTCTAGGAACTTCTGGTGTAGGGTGAATACCCTCTTATGGAATAGAGGCTCCTCGATCATTTCCCATAAATCTTGGGATGGAAAGGTAATGGGGAAACCTCCAGCCTGTCCAAAAATCTTTCTGATTGCTACTTCCAACTTTTTGACTGATCTCCTGCTGAGTCTATCCGCAACTTGTATACTACCGTATTCTAAGACTGGCCTGATACATGTGTTAATCATCATGCATTTGATTCCTTCGTCCATTTGGCTGTATCTTCCAATGATAGGGTTGAGCGTGATAGCGATTCTCTTGGGTTTGAGGCAAGCTTCATCTATGTGTTGTTCCATGGAAAGAATCCGGCTCGGAATCCGATCTAGTATGATTCCTAGATATTTGATGGATTTCTGTAGTTTGATTGTCTCATTCCCAACTTGGAGGTGAGTGAATTGGTATTTTTCATGATTGAAGATGATGGCTTCTGTCTTCGTGACATTCCATTTTAGTCTCCAGTCTCTGTAGTATTGAATTTATCCTTCTGCCGCCCATTTCACTCTGATTTTTGCAAATATTGGCTTACTTGCTTTATTTGTTACCAATAGATCGTTTGCATATTGAAAGATCATTGTGTTTGGGATGTTCTTGACTAGAAGGTCGGCCATGTACAGATTGAAGATGACCGGGCCGAGAAATTAACCTTGGGGTACCCCTTGCGGGACGTGGTGTGTTCTCCCAATGATGTTGAGATGCTTTCCTGCTGCTAAGCGATTTTGCAGGTGATTTTTCATCATTAGGATGATGTTGGCTGGCATTTCCATTTTGTCCATTTTTAAGAATATCCCTTTATGGTTGATGGAATCAAAGGCTTTTGTGAGATCGGTACTGACATCTGAGGTTGACTCACCGTTCTGGATAGCTTCTGTGATATGACTCAGTGTGACTAGAGTTTGTGTTTGAGTTCCTTTTTTCCTACAGAAGCAGTGTTGAAATTGAGGGATTACTTTTTCAACATGTGTTTGCATTCTAGCAAGTATTATTTTCTCCAATATTTAACTCATGATGTTTAATAGGGTGATGGGTCTGTAAGATTCTGGCTTGTTTGGATCTTTGCCTTTTTTGTGCAGGAATATGCAGTGACCGAGTTTTCATCTTTCTGGGAAGTACCCAGTTTGTAAACACCAGTTGTAAATTTTGACTAGCCTGTTTTTTCTGAGTGGACGGACGTTTTTGAGTTTTTGGATCATGATATCATCAGGGCCTGGAGCCTGATTGTTTTTGAAGGTTCTCATAATTTTAGTGACCTCAACGAGATCTGTTTCATCCAGTTGTTGAAATGGTATTACTTTTGAAGTATCTTCTTCTTCTGTGGAAATTCCAGCATCTTTGACTATGGCCGCACCCACTAGCTTGTCGATTGTCTCTTCTGTTGAGATGGTTCCTGCAAATATGGGTAGTATCGTGACCGGGGTTTTCTGGGATTTTCCTTAATCAAAGATTTTCTATCATTGTTTAAAAATATTTGATTGAGGAAAATCTGATGTTTTAAAAGATTAATGATTTTATCTTGTTGCGAAGATAATTCTAATTCACTCCTAATTTTTGAAATTTCTACTTCTAAAAAATTATCATGATTTGGAACATCCTTGATCAGTAAATTCAGAATTGAGAGTTTGAAATTCTTTAAATTATGTTCGAACTTTCTATTGCAAAAATTACTGTGAAAAGCAAAATCTCGAAATTTATCAAAAAAAAAATTTTTTTCATGTAAAACATCATTTCTTCGACAATCAATGAAAAACCTTTTTTGAAGGATACTGACTCTTAACTTTTGGTTGGTATGCTCCTATTGCAATTCCTAAAAACCAAAAAAATTTGTTTCTTTGGATAAAAATAAAAAAGAGGAAAGGAAAATGAGAAGGCAACCAACCAAATCCCCTTCCTTCTCTTTTTTATTTCTTTCGACTTTTTTTGCATAATAGGAGCATTTTATGGTGGTTGTCCAAATTTGACTGTTAGATTCTTACAAAATTCTATACAAAATAGGTTTTTTAGTCATTAAAGAAAAAAATTGCTTTTAAAATATCAATTTTGAAGGCAAGAAGATTAATTTTCTACAAAAAAGACCGAATTTTTAACAAATCACATACATTTTTAACCAAACAGTTGAATTTCCGACTAAAAGCGATCAATTTTCAAACACAAATAGAATAGTTCAATTTTGAGTTTAAAAAAATTTATTTTCAACGAACAAAAAGTTTTAAACAAAGTTAAATCTTCAAGGGAAGATTCAATTTAAAAAAATTAGAAGATGCTCAAGTTAGAACATTTGAAATTGTTGATGAATTTGGAATATTCCAGTTTTCACATTTGCAGCTTGCTTTAAAATGTTTTATCTTCAATTTTTTTTAAAGAATATTTATTTTTAATGGTCGGCACTTCAAACGCGTACCTTATTCATTCATAAATAATTTATTTAGGTGTTATAATTGCTCTAACTATTATTCAACAATGGGTCCAATTTCAATTATCGCATATTTGAAGAGATAAGGGAAAAAGGGGAAAAGGGGGAAGTTTTTTGAGAATAGGGGAAAAAAGGGGCATTTCGAGAAATAAAGGGTAACTAAGAGAAAAGGGGAAGACTGTGCACCCTGTAATGGGCTTTGAGAGAAAATTCAAGTGTTTGTTTGGAAATTCAATGTCTTATCCAAAAATTAACTTGGCTGTTGTTTAATATTGATTATTTTATTTAAAAATTCAACAATTTGTTTTAAATTTTATATTGTCCTTGACTGAAAAATCTTTCTTGGTTGGAAGTTATACTTTTTTATTGAAGAATCGTATTTTTAGTTCAAAAACCTATCTTTTTTTTTAAATATTATCTTGCTTGGTTCAATATTTCATTACTCAGTTGAAAATTCATTTATTTTGTTGATAATTCTACTTTTTTTTAACATTTCTTTTTTTTGACAGAAGGTTCTTTCTTCTAGTGGAAAATTAATTTTTTGTTTTTTGAAAATTCAACTATTTGGTTAGAAGTTCAACTATTTGGATACAAATACAACTGTTTGGTCTGAAATGAATTTTTTTCTAATTTTAAATATTAGGTTGAAAAATCTTCCTTCTTGATAGAAAATTCATCCTTTTAGGTTTGAAGGTCGACAGTTTTCTAAAAAAAAATATTTTATAGCTTGGTAATTCTGCTCTCAACTGTTTGTTATTGAATTGGATATTGCCAAAAAAATGTTTCCCAGGTATTTGTAGAAGGACAGAGACCAAGGTCTATTAAGCGCTGTTTTCGATTGCGGTAGTTTGTTCCGCTGATAAGATTTTCTATTGCTCTTACCACGTAGGCTACACCCACCCATTAGAATACTTCGTCATTCTGGCGAATTCCTCAGGTATATATAGCGGTGTAAATGATCCCGATTTATCAGTTATCTTTGACGAGATCTGACAAGATAACATGAAGATCGTTCTGGGAGCTCTGCTTCTTGCATTCGCGGTATTCATTAATTTTGTTGGTAAGTTTGTACACCATAATACAAATTTTGCAAGGGGTTGGAGGGCGAAGATGTAAAAGGAGAAGAATAGTAGTCAATAAGGGTCTGGTGGAAGAGGGTAGTTGGGAGGGAAGGGAAAGGATGGAATGGTGGGAAAGCAGTGAAAGGTTGGAAGAAGATGGAAGAGTGGGAAGGGTTCAAAGGGTATGGTGGAAAATAAAAAGAGGTGTGGGGATGATGGTGGGAAGGTATGGAAAAGCGGGCAATTCCCGACTTGCACCGACAGACCTGGGTAGTATACCCCCACCATTGCGTCCAGCGCGCTACCCCTCGCTTGCTTGTTCTCGCCTGGGACTATGGGCGATTCCGGACTCGCACCCGCATACCTGAGTAGTATCCCCCACCACTGCGTCCAGCGCGCTACCCCTCGCTTGCTTGTTCTTGCCTGGGATTATATCTTAGAAGGCTGGCGTACCTGAGATATTTAAACTGGACATTGTAAATAGAATTGTAAACCTGATTACCGAGATTCCCTACAATGAAATTAAGCTGTTGTCCCTTTGGTTTCCAGTTTAGAAATAACTGCCGATGGAGTTTATTACTCTAAAATTTGAAGCTTTTTAGCTTCGAAGACGCTTGGAATGAAATTTAATTAACAGGATGCACAGTCTTCCCCCTTTTTTCTTAGTTTTCTCTTTTTTTTGAAATTCCCTTTTTTGCCCTATTCACAAAAAACTTCCCCTTTTTCCCCTTTTCTCTTCAAATATATGATATTTGAAAATGTACCAAGTATTGAATAATAATTGAATCAATTATAGCATTCAATTAAATTATTCATGAATAAATAAGGTACACGTTTCAAGTGCAGACCCTTAAAAATGAATACTCTTTAAAAAAATTTGAAGATGAAACATTTTAAAGAAAGTTGGAAATGTGAAAACTCGAGACAGAAGTTATTATCCAATATAAAATTGGAACAGTTACAAAATATACAGTACTTTTCTAATTTTTTTAAATCTTATTTTGAAAATTTAAATATTGTTGAAAGTTTTTTTTCACTTCAAATTAATTTTTTTAAACTCACAACTGAATTATTCCATTCGTGTTTGAAAATTGATCTTTTTCAGTCAAAAGTTCAACTATTTTGTTGCAAGTTCAAATTTCGTTCAAAATTTTTTTTTTGCGGAAAGTTGGTTAAAAAATTTAACTATTTGGTTGAAAATATATTAATTTTGTGGAAAAGCTGTCTTCTGGATTGAAAATCAAACCAATTTGTGAAAAATTCATCTTTTCAAACTGAATATTGCAATTTTCGATTGAAAATTATTTTTTGTATTGAAAGCTTATATTTTTGAGTTAAAAATTCAAATATATTGTAAAATGTTCTTTTTTTTTGCTTAAAAATTCAATAAGTTGGTAGAAAATTATTTTTTTCATTTGAGAATTAGTTTTGTCAATTGGAAATGTAGCAATTCAATTTTTGATTCAAAATTGATCTTTTTTATTTTGAAAATTCAAATATTCGGTTAAAAATGTATGTAATTTGTAAAAAATTTTTCCTTTCATCATTTTTCAGCTAAAAATTCATTATTTCAGTTGAAGTTTTTTTTGTTTGTTAAAAACTAGGGGTTTCAACTGAAAATTTTAATTTTTAGTTGAAAATTAACTTTTTAATTGAAAATTCATATTTTTGTGTTGAAGAATTTTCAACACAAAAATATGAATTTCATACCAAAATAATTAGATTTTCTTATTATTATTTATACTTTATTACTTATTTTTAACTAAATAAATTCGAATCATCAACAGAAAGGTACAAGTTTCAACCGAAAAAAGGAATTTTTCACCAAAATAATGAGTCTTCAACCACAAAAATGTATTTTCAACAAACAAACAAATATTAACCAAACAGTGGAATTTCCAACCGAAAAGATTAATTTGTAACAAAATACATGAATTATCACAAAACAATTTAAAATTTAAAGAATTCCTACCCAAGAAATGAATTTTCAACCAAACATGAAATAGTTGAATCTTCGGTCAGAAATAATTAATTTTCAACCAAAAAAAAAGTGATTTTTCTTAGAAACTGAAAAAAATGTTTAGTGAATTAATAATATGGAACTCAACATTTAAAAGTTTTTCAAGCATTTTGAAAGGTGTAGAAAAAATAAAAAAATTGTATTAAAATTCTTATGATAACTAAAAATGAATTCTTTTTTGAAAAATTAATTTTTCAAAATATTTTCAAGAATTTTCAAAGTAGAATCCAGAAGCTTTTAATGCCATTTTTTGTAATTTTGCTGGATTTTCAAAAAATTGTAGGGAAAATTCAAGATTCAAGATAATAAAGAACAAAATTTGCATTAGATTCCTGGAAATTTTTTTTATGACATTTACAAACAAATTTTCTATCGAATATTTGAAAAAAAAATTACGGAATAAATTTCGATGTATAAATTAATGTTTCCAGCTTATAATTGCCTAAAATTATATAATTTTGAAAATTCATACATTTTTTTTATTCTTCAATGTTGAATTATTAAACAGTTTGGCTCAGACTTTTTTTCTTTATCGACTGAAAAATCTTTCTTGGTTAAAAATTCAACTCTTTTTATAAAAATTGCTTTTTTTTTGCTTAAATGTCGAAACAAATTTTTAAACTAAATTCGTCAAATTTTGAAAATAATTATAATTCCTTTCAAAAATAAAATGTTTGATATTACCGGCTTCAGACGGCACTTCTCTTTTCTTTTTATTAACTTAAGCGTTAGTCGAAACAGACTAATTTTCAAACCAAAAAAAGGTATTTTCCAAAAAGAAAGTTGGATTTTCAACCAGGATGGATTTTTCAGTCGATGAAGAAAAAAAAATCTCAGCTAAAATGTTGAATTGAAGAATCAGTAAAAAATGTAAAAATCTTTGAAATTATATAATTTTGCACAATTTCAAGCTAGAAACATTAATTTACACATTAAAATTTGTTCCAAAATCTTCTTGAATATTCTCTTAAAATTTTATTCGAAAAAAATTATTGCACAATTTTTCAAGAATATAATTCAATTTTGTTATTATCTTCCTGAAATTTATAATCTTATTATTTTTAACTTATATATTCATTTAAACATAATGTAACACACATAATTACTACTTATATTAATCGGACGCTTTTTACGCTCTAAAAAATTGGACTCACGCTGCGGGTGGCTAACGCAACTCATTCCTAACCGCTCAAGCCTCTCGGCTAATCATTCGGGCTGAAAACACTATGAAAAATCTTGGCGTTGTGCTACAGCTGAAAACAGTATGCCCGCGTAAAATTTTTTTTAGTGAGGGCTGCGAATTGGACAGTTCTCTGCAAGACTTACTCTGTTTAATAAATTACTTTCTGTTGTAAACAAATTATTTGCACCTTTATTCATTTCAAGTATGCAAGCTAATGTCAGTGGTAGTCGGTAACTTTTGATAACAGTTCTGCTCGTCGCATGCACTTTGTCAATAATTTCAAAAATGTATAGCAATTTATTAACATTTATGAAAGTGAAAATTTATGGAAATTCAGGAAAGTTATACACATTTTTTCAAGTGGAGAAATGCATGGATATTTACCGGTGGTATTTTATAACTGATAATGAGTTTTGCTGGGACCATGCATAACAGCTTAAGTTGCTGAACCAAAAGTGGTCAGTCATTCTTAACTTTTGCAGCAGCATGCGTCCAGCATAACTGTTATCAAAATGAACCTATAAATTACCATAAATTTCCTTAAAGTATCATAAATTCCTATAAATTTGATAAATTCCAACAAATTCAATAAATTTTCATAAATTTCTGTAAATTTTAAAAATGAAGGAAAATTTGTGAAAATTTATAGGGATTTATGGTAATTTACGGGAACGTTTAAAAGCCTAGATATATTATATCTTACAGCTGGAAGCAATAATCTGCCGCCAACTGGATGGGGAGGTCAGCATCGTAGAAGACGGACTAATCCACGTTAGTATATCATAATTTTGTTGAAATCACAAAATATTGCTGGGATTCAGAAAAAAATTCAAATTTTATTTCTTAAATTTCTTAACTGTAAATAAATCGTTTTCGCTAAACGGATTCGGCCCCTTAGGACCTTTGAAACAAGTACAAATTTTTGGCCTAAAATTTACATATTCCTACAGGAAATTTAATTGCGCATGGTTTTTCATTGATCAAAAATGTTTTAGCTTTTCCCGTTTTCAAAGTTAACCCGAAAAAAACGTTTTAAACAAAAAACCAGTTTTTGTAAATTTTAGAAAATGAAATTCTATGAAATTTGTCGAAAGTAGTAAAAATGTATAGACTTTTATGGTAATTCATGGCAATTTATTAAAAGCCTAGATTCTCAAAATATATTTACATCATCGAAATTTGGTACTTCCTCTTTTTTTAATATCGACTGACCTTAATATTACATTCGACTTTCCTTTGTTTTGGCACATAGCAAATTTATGAGGTTCGTCAAAAAATTCTTGAATAAAAATCCTTATATTATATTTTACAGATGGACGTGGTGGGCTACCACCTATGGCTCCACCACCAACGTGGCATGCTGATCAATGTTAGTATATCACAATTTTATTGAAATCACAAAAAATTGCTGGGATTCAGAAAAAATAAAAATTTTTGTTTCTCAACCGTAAGCAAATCGATTTCGCTAAACGGCTTTGGCCCCTGGAGATCTCTGAAATAAAAACAAATTTTTGGCTTAAAAAGTACATATTCTCATAGAAAATTCGATTGCACATGGTTTTCGATTGAACAAAAATGTTGCAGCTTTTCCAGTTTTCAAAGTTAACCCGAAAAAAACGTGAAAAACAAAAAACAAGTTTCTGTAAATTTTAGAAAATGAAATTCCATGACATTTTTGAAAGTAGTGGAAATTTATAGGCATTTATGGTGATTTATTTCAATTTATCGCAAGCCCAGATTCTCAAAATATATTTACATCATAAAAATTTGTAAATTCTGTTTCTTTTAATATCGACTGACTTTAAGATTACATTTGACCTCCCTTCATTTTGGACCATAGCAAATTTTTGGGGTTCGTCGAAGGAATTCTTCAATTAAATCCTTATATTATATCTTGTAGATGGACATGCTGGGCCACCACCTATGGCTCCACCACCACACTGGCATGCTGATCAACGTTAGTATATCATAATTTTTTTGAAATCACAAAAAATTGCTGGCATTCAAATTTCGACTCATAACTTTTTCAATTGCTCCCCTAGCATCCTCTAACTCCTTTATCCACTCTTCCCCCAAACCATCCTTCCCTAGAATTCTTATCACATTCTCTTGCCAGCTACCTTTATCTTCCATTCCTCTCCTACATCCTTGCCATACATGCTCCCATGTTTCCTTTTCCCATTCACATAGTCTACACTTCCTGTTATCTTTCTTTTCCCAATTCACACTTGCTCTTACCTCGTTTTCCAATCTAAATCTTGCTATTCTTGTCCATCTTCTCACTCCCCATCCCTTTTCTAAATACTTTGGTACTCCTTCCTTTTTTATTCCTTCCTTCTCCATTTCTTTTAAATCTTCTTTTTCCTATTCCCCATATCTGTTTCATTACCCCTGCTGCTTTTTTATCCTTTCTCTTATATGAGCTCTATGATCTCCATTTGCTTGCAAGGTATACCCCAAATACTTAAACTCTTTTACTTCTTCTAATTGTTTTCCCTTCCATCTCCCCGATCATTCTTTCTTTCTTCCCCTTCTTTTTCGAAACCTCATTATCTTTGTCTTTTTTACATTAATATTCAACTTTTTTCCATCTAAGTATTTCTCCAATCCGGTAATTAAGCCGCCATCCCTTCTCCATCCTCTGCCATCAACACTATATCGTCTGTGTATGCCAGGGTATATATCTTTTCGTTCCCTATCCTAACTCCTCCCCACCCTTTTCTCTTAATTTCTTCTTCCAAGTCTGATATTAATATATTAAATAAAAGTGGGCCCAGAAGACATCCTTGTCTTGCCCCTCTCAACAGCCAGAAACTATCTCCCACTTGCTCTCCTACCTTTACCCTGCTTTTTGTCTCTCTAAAAATGTCCGATACTCTCTTTATTAATCCCTATCTTATCGCCTTCTTCACCATAACTTTTTCTATCACACCTCGGTCTAATGAGTCAAACGCCGCCTTCAAGTCCACGAATGCTGCTATCATTACCCCTTTCTCCATTTTAATCCTCTTATTTACTAAGTAGTTCAGAACATATATACTGTCCATTACCCCCATCCCTTTTCTAAGCCCTGTCTGATTCGGTGGATCTATCTCTTTCTAAACAACTTCTTTTTTTAACCTCTCCGATAAAACAGTCATATATACTTTATACAGTGTTGGCATTAGTGTCATTCCTCAATAATCTTTAACCTTCTGCCCTTTGCCTTCCTTCCCTATTGGTATCACTACTCCTTCTCTCCATAACTCTGGCCACCCCTCTCCTTTCCATACTCTATTGCACATTATCCATGCCCATTTCTTTAATTCTGACCCCCCATATTTCCATACTTCATTTGGAATCTCATCTATACCAGGTGCCTTTCCATCTTTCATCGTCCCTAATACCTTGACTATTTCCTCTCTTGTAATGTCCTCCTCCTCACCTGTTTCCCTACCATCTCTTCCTCCTTTCGTAATTTTCCTCTCTACTCCTCCCAGTAATTCCATAAAATATTCTTTCCATTCTATCATCTCAATAATTATTTATTTCAAATTGCATTTATATTATCTTTGAATAATGCTAGAAAGATGCAGTTTTTTCAAAGATTATTCAACTTTTTGTCAATTTCTCATTTCTCGAACTTATAATTAATGCAAGTTAACAAACATAATTGTTCAAAAAATGCATTTATAACTATCTTCTGTCAGATAATTGCTATGAAGCTGCGTTTTTTTCTAGATTTTTTAAATTTACATTGAATTCTTAGTTATGGACGAATAATAAATAAACAATGAAGATAATAATTTTCTGAACAATCTTCCTTTTTGTGTATATATTTTTCTTAAATAGAACAGATGTTTGAAATAATCTTCAAATTTCCTATATGGGACATATTTTTAATGTACGTTTTTCTTAAAGTTGTTACAGGGCACTAAAAATTACTCTGGAAGTAGATAGTTATGAGCCATGCAATATTATTCAATCAATTATTTTTGTTAGCTTGCATTAATTACAAATTATTACAAATTTAGACAACATTTTGTCAATATTTGAACCGATCACGTTGTAAATTTCACAAATCCTTTTTTTGCGTGTGTTATGAGGGGACTTTTGGGGTCACCGATTCCAAATTATTGCGGTTCATTGTAAAAGTTCTTTATTAAAAATCCCTATATTATAACTTACAGATGAAAGTATTCCCGAGGGTATTCCGTTACAACCATTATCTCGAATAAACACCAGGTACCACGTTGCTTCAACCAGTGGAGGGGAAGCTTCAAGTTCACGTCCACGTCGACGTTAGTATATTATAATTTTTCAAACTAACAAAAAATTGTTGGGACTCAGAAAAAAATCTAAATTTTATTTCCCAACAAGTTTAAAATTTTAAATTGCAAAGTACATGTTTTCCATAGGCAAATTAATAGCACAGTTTTTTTCTTTTGTCAAGAATGTTGTAGCTTTCCTAGTTTTCAAAATAAATCCAAAAAACTTGTTTCTTAAAAAACAAATTAGTTTCTAGAAATGTATTAAATTTGTGGAAATTTATTGAAGTTTGTCGAAATTTATGATAACTTATAGAAATTTGGGGAAATCTATAGGAATATATGGCCATTTACGAAAATTTATGGGAATGTATAGTAATTCACCAGTAACTTTTTATAATAGTTTTGCAGAACGCAAACGCAGTAGTTCAGGCTATAGATCCTAAAATTTTTGAAATTTAAATATAAAATTTGTGGAAATTTGTTAAATTTGAGATTTGTGTAGTCATTTACGGGCTTTAGCTCTTATCGTTATGCGTAATTTTTCCAAATTCGCAAAAAATTTCTCCTGAAGATTATCTTTTTTGTTATAAATATTATCATTTGGTTGAAAATTTAACAATTTTCCTAAAAAGACATAATTTTCTTGCAAATTCAACTCTTTTGTTAAAAATTCATATTTTTGGGTTAAAAATTCAACTTCTTTCGTATAATATTAACCTTCTCTTTAAAATTCCTATTTTGTTGCTGATAAGTCAACTGAAATATTTTTTTTGATCCATTTTTTCTGAAAATTTGACTTTTTAATTTGAAAGTTCATCCTCTTTAGTAGAAATATTGCATCTTTCTTGACAAAAATGCAATTGTTTTGCTGAAAATTCAACTATTTCCTAGAAAATTTACTTTTTGTTTGAAATTTGTATTTTTCTGTACAAAAGTTTATTGAAATCATTTTGGATGAAAATTCAACTCTTTCTTA
Source organism: Andricus quercusramuli (assembly GCA_932178445.1). Classification (NCBI taxonomy): domain Eukaryota; kingdom Metazoa; phylum Arthropoda; class Insecta; order Hymenoptera; family Cynipidae; genus Andricus; species Andricus quercusramuli. Next base: position 598,258 of record CAKNXH010000367.1, read on the forward strand.
AAAATTTGTCTTTTCGATTTAAAAATTCACATGCTTTAGTAGAATTTTCATTTTTCTTTGACAAAAATGCAACTTTTTGGTTGAAAATTTAATAATCTTGTTAAAAATCTTCATCTTTGGATGAACATTGAACTATTTTTTTTGAAGTTTTTTTCACTTTATCTGTTTCAAACAAAATATTGAATCTTTTTTTGATAACGAATGCAACTGTTGGGTTGAAAAGTCAGATTTTTTTTTTAAATTAAAAATTCATCTGTTTTAGTACAAATTCCATTTTTCTTGGGTAAAAATTGAACTATTTGGTAGAGAATTCAACTATTTCGTTGAAAATTCATCCCTTTTGGTTGAAAAAATTCGTCTTTTTGGATGAAAGATTCAATTTTGTTCGTAGAAACTTATTTTTTGTTAATAAATTCATATTTTGATCTTGGAAAGTCACCTGGAATATTTCTTGTATGAAAATTCACCTATTTTTTGAAAATTTGTTTTCTTTTTTAATGAAAATTCATCTGTTTTAAGAGATATTTGATCTTTTTTTGGATAAAAAGCAACTATTGGATAGAAAATTGAACAGTTTTGTTAAAAAGTCATCCTTTTTAAGTGAAAATCCGTCTTTTTTTATTGAAAATTCAAGTTTTTTTCGTACAAACTTATTTCTTGGTTAAAAATTCATATTTTGATTGTAAAAGTCAACTAAAATCTTTTTTAACAGAAAATTCAACTATTTTTTAAATTTATCTTTTCGATTCATAAATTCACTTGCTTTCGTAGAAATGTCTTTTTTCAAATGAAAATGTATCTTTTTGGTTAAAAAGGGTTGAATCACTTAGTTAAGAAATAATTTTTTTTCAAGAGTTATATCTTTAGTTGAAAATTCATTCATTTAAATAAATCTATAAGCGCATTTATCTGCTAGAATGACGTGCCGAGAAGAACCTTTTCGTTAAAATTAACAAAAACTAAAGAAAATTCCCCCCCCCCCCCTCCTACCCCAATTACAAACTGCAGACATGCAAAATATTGCCTGCGCTGTCCCCGACTGTACTCTCGCGAGATTAGCATCCTTTTTTCAGGGAAACTTTCCAAAGGCTAGAAAGCAGGCGCAGGACCTTATCCTCAATGCCATGAAAAGTTAGATATTCAAAATGGCGGATCCAATATGACAGTCGAAGTTGTAACATTTTTACATAATTTTCCAAAAACGTGGTATGAAGGGGGTTTAGTGTCTTTGATTTCGAATAGGGCGTCGAAAATTACAGATTTTGTTGGTCTTTTTTTAGATTTGAGACTCTTGGATTGTACACTTTTTCCCTGAGTTGTAGGTTGATCATTTTCAACATCTGCTTTACTTTTTCTTGATTTTAGACATATCTTTTTGGATATAGTGTAGCTTAATTGTCCTTTTGAAAAATGTTTGCAAACTTTACCAGCAATAAGGGTGACGTCCCATGGCTGCGTCAATCTTGGCGCAAAACGCAAAACGTCAAATCACCTAGTAATCCACAGAAACACAGTCATTGGCTGCAATGGCTGGTGATTTGCGGTTATGCGTTTTGCACCAAGTTTGAAGCTGCCATGGGAGGCCACCCTAATAAATTTTATTAGAAACCGTAATATTTTCATTATGGAGCTGACCATTATGGAGCTGACATTTACAACTGAACTTACATTTTTCTTTTGAATTTCGTAACTTCTACTTTTTTCCACACACCGGCTGTTTGTGTCTAGACTGTAACTGTAAATAAACTTAAAATCACTGAATGACTTAATTTACTTCAAGCGATTCATTGCATTTTGGAGCTGACCGGCTTTTTTGTACGGACTGTTTTTTAAAAAAACCATCACAGTTGACGAATGATTTCGAATAAGAAAAATTCCATCGAGCGTTGGTTAGATAATTTGAGAGTCAGTCTTCGAAATAATGTCAGTAGATGGCGTTTAAATGAACCGCGAGATATGAAAATCGTGAGAAAGTATAATAAAAAAAATTATTTGAAGTATGATGTGACAAGGTGCATCGGTTTATTTAGAAACTTTAATAGCCATTCATGTAACATTGTAGCGCACTTAAAAATCAAATATATACTTGGATTCAAATAATATTGATACTGGAAGGTAACATTAACTTAGTGAAATAAATTTTATGGATTTGCGCAAAATATTTTAATTTGGGACAATTACGGAGCTGACATTTTGGACATTTTTACGCAATATAGTGTAAATATTTATCAAAAGGTGCACTTATTTCGTGGTAAAAAATTGAATGAAGTTATTGCACGACAAATTATTACTTGCTGGTTTGACTTTTTTCAATTTGTAATAGCCGAATTCGCAAATGTGTACAGTTTCGTGAATATTACCCATTTATTTCATCGAAATTTGGTACCTTGGTTATTATTAACTAACTTTGCGATTACGTTTGAGCTATCATTGGTTTGGCAAATAGCAAATTTTTGGGATTCTATTGGAAAAATTCTTGAATAAAAATACTTATATTATATTTACAGGTCCTGATACACCACGATTTCCACCAGGCTATACACCAGACCGGACAATAGTGTTGCACAACCCAGCAGCACAAGATTTTGCAGGGCTGCAAAATCTAGGAACGCATTCGCGTGAGTATATTATAATTTCTTGAACTGAGAAAATATTTGCTGTGATTTAAAAGAAAAACTCAAAATCGTTGGCTCTTGCAGACCTTTCAAACAAGTTTAGAATTTTAACTAAAAAAATAAATATTCTTATAGGAACTTAATTTCGCATTTTTTCTCTGGATAAAATGCTGTAGCTTTTTCCGTTTTTAAACTAAACCCGGAAACGCCGTTTTGAGGGCGATTTCTTGAAAATTATATGTTTTATGTGAAAAGGAAGTTGATTTTTTTGAATTTTTAGAAGTCACATTTCTTTAAGATTTTTAGATTTTTAAAAAAGGTCTTGATTCAGTACAAGAGTAGAGTGATCCAAATTTATGCCTGTGAAAATTTTACTGTCTATTTTTGGCTTTCGAAATTAACATTGGGTTTTAAGTGGTCATGGCTCGGTTTAAAAAAAAATAAAAAAGAAGTACTTTTCATCAACTTTCGTGAATCAGAAATAAAAATTTCTCAAGGATTCTTCAAGGAATAATTTTCATCTGATAACTTCTAATTTGGATGCCCCCAACACCCTTGTATTAGTCCTTGAAGATTACTTGAGAGGTGACTGCACTTCATTTTACAGAAAGTTAATACGAAGTACTTCTTTTTTTCATTTTTCCTAAAACCGAGCTTTTCCGATTTGAAACCTGATGTTAATTTCAAAAGCCCGGGACACGGATTAATGCTGACCGATGTCATAATTGGATTTTCAAATTTCGCGAAACTGCATTATTTTTTTAAACAAACTTTTCGAAAATCAATTCATCCATTTAATAGCTAGAATTAGAATTTTTAGTTTTTTCATAAACTACAAATTGACTCCACAATTAATTTCGAAAGATGTTAAACGTCGATACGGACCCAAAATCTTACCTCGAAACGTGACCTGTTTCATTCAATTTCTTGAAACCGAATAGCTTTTTGTGAGCAAACTTTTTTTAGTTCGATAGAGCATGAAAGTATCTCGAAAGCACTTTCTTATTTTTTTCTTAAATGGTCCCGCTGAATTTACAACATGTTTTTAGTCTCTCCTCAAAAAAGTGAAAAATGGCGCTTGACTCCTTTTGCATTTCTACCCTTCAGTTGATGATCCATCTCTTAGGCTAAAAATTTAACTCATTTGTTGAAAAATGGTATCTTCTTTGAAAATTAATTATTTTAACTGAAAATTTAACTACACCATAACAAGTTGAAAATTTATTGTTTTAGTTGAAAATTAAACTACATGCTTGATTGAAAGTTGAACTAGTTTGTGAAACATTCATTTTATTGGTTAGAAATTTACCTAGTTTGTTGAAAATTTGTTTTCTTCTTAGCTGAAAACCAATTTTTTTAAACAGTTAATTTAGTTATTATATCTTTCAGTTATAATGGATCGTTTTCAGTCTGATGTTCAATATTTGATTGGAATAATCTGTCTTGTTAAAAATTTATATTTTCTGTTGGAAAATTCGTCTTTTTAGCTTAAAAATCCAACATTTTTGTTGAAAGTTCTTCTCTTAGGCTCTTCAACAACAACAAATTGAATTGTGACAAAAAAGTTCAACATTCAACAAAGTAGCTGAACATTCCATCAAAAACAAATAGTTCTTAGCGAAAAATAAAATATTTAATATTTTACCTAAGAGAAGATTTTCATTTTAGATAAAAAAACAATTTTAAACAAAAACGGATACAAATTCTATCAATAGAGATAAATTTTCAAACCAAAGACTAATTTTCATCAAAAGAGTTGAGTTTTTTACCCATGTAAAGATAATGATTTTTAACCAAAAAGTAAATTTTCAACCAGATTTCTATATTTTGTACGAAATGAATATCGTTGGTTCTCGCACTTCGCGCTCGATGAAGTATTTATCTCGCGCTTTGCGCTTAATGATTTGTTTACCTCGCGCAACGCGCTCGGCCATTGTTTTCCGCCCACATTTGTGCACAAACTATTTAAAACTGAAGACAAAAGCAATAACAACAGTAATTTGTTTATTGTGAATTCTCTTTTGTTAAAACTCCTTCGGCTTTAACAAATACATTCTCATCTGTCTCTTAGTATTCCGATCACTGCCTCTCTGGGATTAAAATTCCTTTGCATTTTACATTTTCTACTTCTTCATCTCGATTCTGATTGGTTCATTATGCCCAACTTTGAAGCTTTACTGTGCCCAACCTAAGGCCCAGACAAAATTCCACCAGAGGACTTTTCTGTTTCATTATTTGTCCTCTATCACCCAGTACCGGCACGTTCATAGGTGGTGGGACACCCTGTATATTGCAATTTCAGCTCTTTTGGTCATATCTCACTTTTGGTGTTGGTTCCCGAACTGCCGATAACCTTCCTCCCCTTACTTATACGCCTGGATATCTCTCGGGCTATCTTTCCATCATTAGTGATTTAACTTCCAAGATAGACGTAATTATAAACTTGTTCTATCCTCTATTCGTCTTAGGCTTTGTTTTTGAGGTTTTCGGTAGAATATGAAAAATGCTTAAACTTTCTTATTATTGCTTCTTCATATTTTTGAAATCATAAATCTTTATTTTATTGTTACAGAATCAAGTTCTGCGAGACCCCCTCGACAATATCAATTACTGAACTTTCAGTATGCTGACAGACCGGTTGATGTGTGGCTTACTTCGCGTAGAAGACCGGTCAGTGTTGCGTTTAGTGATGGCAATGAAGAATTAACTGATGCACACTTCCAACGAAATGATGTTAGGCAGTACTTGGAGCACCATGACGGCATATTTTTTATTGTGACAACGACTGGTCCTGATCATGCTTTGAATTATGTGAGACTTGACAATTCACGAGACTTCAATTCACGCGGTTGTAAGTATTTCTGCAGCTGGAAAGAGGGCGCAGTTTTGGCCAAATCTGGGTAGAGACGTAATAAGCATTTTTTGCTGCTTGTGCGAATTTATCATTTTGAGCGCGCGCCCCCCCCCACCCCTAAAGAGCAAATAGTGACGTAGACAAATATTTAAAAAACTTCAAGGTTGAAATCGCCGCCCTCGGACATGTTCAAAATATTGATATAATCCCAATAGTAGCACATATTTTGAAAAAAGTAGACAAATAGTATTATATCATTTTTTAAATATCAAATCGAGGGATTAACCATTTTTTTTGTGGGATATACAATTTAAATTTGATGATTTTTTACTGGCGAATGCTTGTTAGATTTGCAGCCCAAAAACTTTGGTGAAAGAAAACGCCCAAATTTATATTTAGGGCGAAAAGACCACAGAACACTTCGATAATTGTGAGAAATAATTAAAAATAATAAAAAGAACTTTCTCTACCGCTATCGCTAAGTGAAAATGTATACAAAGTAAAACTTTATCATCAGCGTCATCTGGTAGCATCGATATGAAGCACAAAGAAATATTAGCGCCTTATTTAAAAGAATCAGAATGCAGGGATACGCTTTTTGCTCCTAAAAGCAACACTTTTTGAAATTAGTAAGGCTATCTGCTATAACTTCAGTTGAAACTTCAAATAAAATTAAAAATTGAACAAAATTCATCACAATGCCTTTAGAAGACTTCATTCCAGACACTTCATGTAAAAACATATTTCAACAATCCCTAAAAGCAACCACTAAATGAAATTTGGAAGGCTTTCTGATATAATAACATTAGGGAAAACTACAAATAAAATGAAAAATTAAAAACAATACATTACGATGCTTTTCGAGGACATCCATTAATACATCCGAAATAATGAGATATTCTTACAACATCTTGAAGTAACCTCTTAATGGAATTAGTAAGGCTATCTGATATAATTTTTGTTGAAACATTCAAAAACGTTAAGAAGAAAATAACAATTTTTGACAATACCTCCAGAGGATCCCATTTAATATATCCTAAATAAAAATACATTTCTACAACACCTGAAAACAATCCTTTACTGGGATACGTAACGATATCTGATTTGATTTCAATTGAAACTTCAAATAATGTTAAAAATTGAGAATCATTTATCACAATTCTTCCAGAAGAATTTTCTTCATACACCCCAAATGACAATATATCTTCACAGCTTCTAAACGCAACCCTTTACTAGAATTAGGACGACTATTTGATATAACTTTAGTTAAAATTTGAAGTAAAATTAAAAACTATTTATTAGAATCTCTTCTGAAGGGATCTCTCAATAATCAGATATATATATATATATATATATATATATATATATATATAATAATATAAATATACATATTATATACATATAATATATATATACCTAACATACATTCATACATAATGGTACATAGAAGGTTTAACACAGTTCAATTCGACACCTATTATTGCTACTTTGTGTCACGAATAATCGAATAAATTTTACTTTTCGAGCTTTTGCTCTCGCAAATTTTTGAATGGCATCAGAAAAAGATATTAGGCTCGATATATATTTCTCAATTGATAGCATTGCGAGAGCTCTTCATCTATTATCCGACATAGTCTATCTCAAGTATGTCTTAATTAGTTTCAACTTTGAGAAGCTTCTTTCCTCGTATGCTACTGTGACAGGAGTTGTTTAAAAAATGCGCAACGAGACCCATACGTTAGAAAGAGTGTCATGCAAATTGTTTTTAAATAAAAAATCCAATGCTTCGATGGGTCTTATGACATTTTCTGGCAAAGTATATTTCAAGTGTATTAACTCCTCTCAGAGATCTCTACCATTAATGTCACTTTCCTTACGATGCGTCAGGGTTTCTTCTAATTGCTTACAAAGTGACATCAAAAGATTGCGTTCAGAAGATGTTTTCAGATTATATAAAAAAGACCAGATTTTGATGTAATCTTTTAGTCGTTGGAATCGCTCTTCAACAGATGCACACACTTGATCGAGCAGTATGTAAAAAAAGTTTATTTTAAAATTTCTTTCGCGATCTTCGAGTAGCTCATCTGGTGCTTCGTGCTCAAATTGTTTTCTTCTTTTGGGTCGCACTCGCTTCTCACTTTGGAACGTTAATTCTACTTCCAAATCTGCTGCTATTTTCTTCGCACATATCATAGCGCTTTCAAAACCCGTGTTTCGATAGTTCTGCAGATAATTCTGACATGATTCTAGCAATTGATTAATTACCAGAAGATCATTAGAAATAGCAATTAATGCTGCATTCATATTTCTTAGCTCATACCTAAATGGCTTCAATCTTTCAATTCTGCCTTGCCAACGAGTAGGAGAAAGATTTTTTGAAAGCAAACATTCCACATATGTTATCGAAATTTCCCATCGCTAAGATGACCCAGAAAACAAAACATAAATTCGCTGGATTACTCCAAAGATGACAATAGTTGCATTACTTGATTTTGCTGCATCACAGATTAGGAGATGAAGACTGTGATTTCCACATGGTAGAAGACTTGCTCTGGGATTCAATTCCAGAGTTCTGGCTTGAACGCCACTTTCTTTTCCTCTCATATTTGACACATTGTCATAAGCTTGACCGCGGCAATCTTCAATTTTTATATCATTTTCACGCAATACTTGAAGAATATAATCTGTTAAGTTCAAACCAGTGGTTTTTCCGACAGATTTAAAACAAATCAAGTGTTCCCTCATGTGAATTCTATTACCACATATGTCTACATATCTGACAATAAGAGACAACTGCACTTTACATGATTTGTCTCTTGTACAATTAGCAATCAGCGAATAGTATTTTAAAATTTTCAAATGATCTGCAATGTAACTTAAAACCTTTTTCGCCAATAACATAAGAAGTTCCGTTTGAATGTTTTTTCCGCAATAGTGGTCACTTACTTCCTTTGAAATTAGTCGATGTAAATGCTCTTTCACTACCACATCATACTTTCCAAGTAATTCCACGGGCCTAAAAAGTTTCCATTTTGCGAAATTATAAATTTCTGGTAGCTAAAAATTCTACTATACCAATTAACCTATGTAAGATATTATTCCAATTTTTCCAATTTTATACGCAGACATGTGATTTTGTGAAACTTCATGTTCTCTCAGTCTGTTTGCCATAAGCTTCCAATCATTTAAATCATTTTTAGCTATATTTTATTTTGCAGCTGAATCAAATAATTGACAACAAAAGCAAAATACTTTATCGGTAGAGTTTTAGTACACTAACCATCTTCGTAATTGAGTTTCACCATTCTGTAATATTTTCTTTGAAAATGTAGGATTGAAATGACGATTTTTTGAATCCTTAGGGAAGGATATGTTCTGTATACTTGGTGGTCCATTTTTTACTAAATACTCCACAGATTTAGAAGTTAAATGTGGCTACTGCGCTGGATCAAGTGATATAATATAATTTTCTACAGCATAGCAATAATTTCCTACTTCTGGATCAATGTGTCCTGTTTGTCCATCAACTGTAGAATATACCTTTAAAGTCCTTCTGATGTCGAATTTGTTACCGTATCACGAGCACAATCTTCTACAAATTACTACCTCATGTAATTTATCGTTTATTATGTTTAAGAAGTCTAAGATTTCTACATTAGGTCTATAATAACGAGATTTGATTGAAAAGTCTTATTTGAAAGTAAATAGAATGAAGACACGCCCACAAGGACTGGGTTTGTGTAAATCGGAGTTAAACTCTTCTCGGAAATGTATTGTCTCCGGTTAGACAAATTTTTATAGTCAGGTCACTTTGGATAATTATTTCGGAAATAAATAGGCTTAATCCCCATTGCGGCGCCCCCTAGACGCAGCGCCCGGGATTGCCGCCCCGGTCGCCCACCCCAAAGACCGGCACTGTAGGGAAGTAAAACTTCTAATGCAATAGAAAATTATAAATGAACCGGCTCCTCGTAAAAATCAAAATTTTTAAACAGATAAATATACTTTAGAAATATTAAATGGAAGGGAAAAAGAGAAAAAAGAATAAGAGAAAATATGTATCACTAGTAACACATGTGCATTTGTGCAAGTCAGGGGTATTATGGTTCTTGGATATTCTTTTCACTCTTTCCTTCGCAATCTAAAATATATTTATTTGTTTAAAAAATATAAGCTTCTTAGGGCGTTTTTATATGCCTCAGGGGGCGCTGAACAAGGGGGGCGCAGTCAGGGTTCCCTGACCAACAATGCATGGCCAGTCCGCCACTGGGATAGCCTTTCTTATATTAGTAAGAAGTTGCTTTAAGGGGCTGTAAAAGCATATTTTCATTCAGGATATGTTGAAGCATGTCACCTGAAGGCATTGTTATAATTTGTATTTAATTTTATATAAAGTTTGAACTAATGTTATATGAGATAGTATTCCTAATTTGAGTAAGGTGTTTCTTTCAGAATTCGTTCGAATATATTGTCATTCAGGATATCTTGAGGAATGTGTTGAGGCATTGAGATGAATTATTTTTAAAATTTTATTTGTTTGCAAATTCTAATTCGAACTATATCAGATAGCCTTCATTATTTTAGGAGTTGCTTTCCGTGATTGTTAAAACACATTATTATTTAAGGTGTGTTTAGTGATTTCTTCTGGAGAAATCGTAATGCACTGTTTTTAATTCTCAAGTTTCAGTTGTGAGAGAATGTGTGTGGAGTAACTCTTTTAAAATTATTTACTCAATTTGGAAATAACACTCAACTACCGATGACTGACTGTTCCAGCGTATAGGCCGTCAAGGAACGCTCAGGGAGAGAGGAGACCAAAAGCAGTCAAGCCTGAAGCCGGCAATTCATCGAGAGGCAAAGAATCGGGAGTTGAGTGCATTTTGTTGTGTGTTTAAAATTTCTTCAATAATATCTTTAATGATAGTTGTCCGTATTATAATATTTGGTGCAAAAAAGATACGGGTGCATTTTGATATTTTTTTAATATTGCGCCAATAATTCAATTTCCTTAATAGCGATGCTACCAGATGGTACTGATGATAAAGTATTGGTTTGTTTACATGTATGACTTGTGGATGGCGGTAGAAGATGCTCTGTTTTGTCCTTTTGCATTATTTGTCAAGTTTGTTGTAGTGTTTTTTGGATTTTCCCCTCAATACCAGTTTGCGAAGATTTGCATTAGTGTCATTTTTGTGAATAGTGGTAAAATAGTTGCATCGTTAAAAAAAGTGTTAATAGTGTCGTGAGGCCGAGGCCTCAATCTGGGCATTGATTTGAAAAAGACAGAGCCTGGCCTAGTATTATTAGCAAACTATTGGTTGCCCTGATGATGCCAAAATTGAGCCACGTTTTCAGCAACGACAAATAAAACAAATAAATAAATAAGAATAATTTAGGCCTAATTTACAATCAGTGATATTCATAGAGCTACCCTAAATTATACACCTAAAAAATACACTAAAGCCTTTAATATTCCATGAAATCTTTCAAATTCCTCATAACGCTTAGGAAATTCTGTGAAAAATCCCATGAATTTTGCTCTAATCTCTGAAAAGCCCATGATCCTTGGACCCGCATCTGTCGAATGCAGATTCACAGGTGCACCGCTTGACTTGTTTGAAGTTCTATTTTGAGATTTATTTTAAACCTCTTTTTTGATTGCAAATATTTTTTTTACATAGTTCCAGACCCGCATGCAGTTGCAGTAGGACACGGACACATAGTGGGCTTTGACAGAGAAGTTAGTTGGTTTCAGGATGAGGCTACTGGTGAGACGACCATCTTAAGATTTACAGATAGAAATATAATTCCAAGTGAAATTGAGCGGAGCTTTTACCAAATTGGAATCGATTCTGTTCCGTACGGTAACACACACGAGATAAGGTGGTACGAATTAAGGACGGGATACGTTTTGGGAATCGAGCTTGTACCAAATAAATAGATGCAGAAGACACGGGAAGAAATGTGAAACTATACACTGATCATCCAAAATTTGTATCTCTCCTGCATAGAACCTCATCTTTCAATACTTTAAAGTTATTGTATAAACTTCGTACATTTCCACCTACAATTTGAGTACGTCAACCTTTGCACAAATGAAAAACTAAAGTCTCTCCTAAAAAGTGCGCTTTTTCAAGAAAGAATATAAAGCCTCAGTTGTCAAAAGGACGAAGTCTTAAAAGAAGTCCAGTTTATAGTGTTCTATTGGGAAGTCGAATGAGTTTATAGCAGTCCAGTAACCATTCCTGGATGCTCTGGAATAAATAACGTTCGGGCAACACCGAACTGAACACTGTAAAAAAAAGTATTATTTCAGGGCTAATTTCGGGTATTAAATAAGACTCAGAAAAAACAGTCTCGAGTGCTTCTAAAATGAAACCACTGGAGGGAACCCAGATTCATTTGTTTGACATTACCAATGACAGCATGAAGTTTTCCTATTGAAAAACAGGACACCTAGCAAATGATACCGTAAAAAAAGAGATATCTAGTTTTTACAGTGAAGCTTGCTTGCATGATACCATAAGGACGTTTAGTGCCTCTACTTTAGCATCCAGGATACTAGATTGCAGATAGAAGCTGATTACTACGTTGGAAACCCGGGTTCAATTCCTGGCAACTAGGTTTTTTCACCTAATTTGACTTTTTCTGTGTCAGTAAATGAATGTTCATGATTTAATGTTCACCACTTATTGAATATATGTACACTACCAGTCAAATGTGTGCGTTTACTTACGAAATCCAGATTAAAAATAGGCTAGACTTGGGAAATAACTAACTGAGCGAAAAATCCAACATGAGGAATTTACAAAAGGGCTCATTAAAGCTTATTAAATCCTGCGTCGATTAAGCCAGCTTGAAGTATTTTAGATATATAGGAACTGAATTGCATGCAAGAAAGGATGATCTATTTTCCGTTCCTGAGCGATTTTTCATTCTCAACTTCCACTCTCGGCATGCGTTAACTTGGTTCAATTAAAGGCTAAAATGACTTCTTTGAACTAATATCAAGAACATAATACAATATTTACTGATTCTCTCATGATGGAATTTACCGATCACTAAGAGGAGCTAGCGAACATACATAAGTGCCCGCGAAATTCGAACGCACATTAGGCAATAGAATGTTTTTTAAATAAAATTATGAATAATAAGTAAAACAAAATATGAAATGTAGACCTAATCTCATTGAGCAGATGAACTGCAATGTTGAAGAGTATTAATAAAGAGGGAACAAAAAATTAGGTAGAGAGGGAAGTATTGACCAACAGTAGATAAGGTAGATCCTACCTATTATTTACAAGAAAATCAGTTAAATTCCCATCAAAGAAGTTGAATTTAATGAAATAGTTCATTCTTCAACAAAATGGTTCAATTTGCAACAGAATAGTTGAATTTTTAGCCAAATAGTTTATTTTTCAACCTAGAAATATGAATTCTTAAGCTAGAACACATATTTTTTAGGAGACACTTGCACACGAAAATAAATCCTTTTTTTTTTGTTTTGAAAAAAAAGATATTTAGAGGTGGCGCAAGCCCCATGAAGTTTGACGCGCATTTCCTATAAGAAAAAAATATGTTTTTGTAAATTTTGTTTAAAATCGTCAACATTAGGTGAATCAAGTAGAGACTCAAGATTTCTCTTCACAATCAGCCATAGAATACAAATAAGAACTCATTTTCAAAATATGGCCTTCATAATTCTGTTTGATAGGATCCTAAAAAACCTAATAAGTGAAAAACTGGTTTTTGTGAGTTTTTAGCGCTAATTATGATTTCGTTACGGTTATTGCTTTTAGCAATTTTTTCACCAGAAAATTTTCACTTTTTGTCCCACGTTCAATTAGAGTGAGATGAATGATGAATGAAAGTTAACAAGATAAATTGTTTAAATAATTTATTCTTATTGTTGATAATTCTCAGTTTGATTATTAATAAAAAGTTGCGGTTATTTCTGCAATTTTTAAATAATAATCTATTTTTCACTAGGAGTGAGTTAATTATCAATTCAGTTTAGCAAAAAAAAAATATTTATTTAAATCATTACTAGATAGTTGCGGTTTTTTCTGAAATTTCTAATTTTTTACGTACTTATTACTCAGTAAAGTATTAAATAATTCAAGTTAACAAACATAGTTGTTGAAACAATTCATTATTGTTTTTTTCTAAACTCTAAAATTTTTTGTCCATAGTGCACTTAGTGAAGTATTAATTAATGCAAGTTAACTGTTATGCTTAATTAAACAATTGATTATTGCTCATGGCTATATTTTCTTAGAGTAATGCTAGAACGTTGCTTTTTTTGAAATCTTTAGTTTATTGCAAAGCGTAAAGGAAACTTTGGAATCACACATATTTTAGTATTAGCCTCCGCCCTCCTATTCTGAACAAAAACAAAAAAAAATTATTTTGTTCCAAGTGACTGTTATTGTTTGACTAAATCCGGCACTCCGAGCTGCCTGGATTTACTGGAATTAAAAACTTTGTACACGGCTAGTCGAAATTCTATTGTGATGGCTCTCTTATAGGTTGAAATGCTGTTGAATATTCTTTAATTTTTGAAAAATTAATTTCTCAAAATAAAAGATAAATTAAAGTTTTTTCAGGAATTTTGATAATTATTTTCACTATCTTGATACCTTTGAAAATCTTTGAATATCTTCCGAATTTTTTGTTCGAAATCTTAAAATATATACATTCTATTAAGAAAGATTTAAAGTGTTTTCAAGTCTAAATTTTTTTTTAATCTTTCTAAATGTTTTATATAACTCTCAAACTAAGCTGAATTTTTTTAGGTAATCCTTAAAATTAGACATTTTCTTAATTCTCATTAAATTTTCCCTTAAAATTAATTTCTCAAAATACGAAATCATTTAAACATTACCTGAAATCAGATCGAGATATTCAAGAAGCTTCTTTCTTCGAAATCTGAAAAAATCTACATTTTGTTTTTGAAATCTTCTCTAAATTTATAATATTTTTGAAACTTGTCAAAACTCACGTTCAAATAAAAATTCTTACGGATGCCAATGTAAGTGAATGAGAACAGGAGGGGGGAGGCAAGATCAAGATTTTCTAAACAAATTATTTTTCGTATCAATTATAATATACTTTAAAAAAAGAAGTATGTTCTTCGGCAATACGTTTGCCAAAATTGCTTACAATGTCTAGTAAGTGAATATAACATAATGATACATACCTGCAATAATCTAGCTTTGTTTTCAAAGGAACCTTTAACATCATCATGTGACAGGGTAAATTTTGCATCTCTGTCACTTTCAAAATCTTGCATATCAAGAGGGGATCCGCGAGAAATATTTAATCACGAGAACCATGAGCGAAGGTCACACCTCGATTCAAGAGCACTTACCAAATGTTGTTATACATCGTGATTATTCATTCCTCCGTAAACGGCTGATTTTCGTGCTCTGGACACCGACACTTGTCAAAATACCGACTGCATAAACAACTACACGGTAACCAGGGTTGGATTCTGCTACGTCGAACGATGAATAGGGGTCCCTAACGCACCCTGGAACTAAGACAGATGACCTCTTGGAAGAAGGTTCCTCTGCTCAAACAACCATTTCTCTTGAACAAGAAAGGTAATAGAATTCGTCGCATTGGAACAATAGACCTTCCTGAAAGTAACTGTATCTTGAAAAGGACTGAACGCAGAACACAAATAATGGACAGGGTATCACAACTTCCCACCGAAAGAGCAGTTCTAGCCTGTCCATAGTTAACTGCACCAGGCAAAGATGACGATACTTCTGATATTTCTGGTGGTGAAACTCAAGTAGCAGACTTTCATCCTCATAGACGTCTCGCACGTGCAACAACGGAAAGTGAACAAAATACAATGAAATTAAGACAGACTGCCTCAGCTGCTTAGAGATTTGGGATCAGTAACACGGCAACGGCCCTCATTGTTTTGTCTGCTTTTTTGGTTGCAAAAAAATCAGGATTAAAGACAGAGGACCAGGCTCGCATTGTCAACGACAGAGGTAAGATTAGGCGTGCGAAAATAAGTGTTCGAGTATAAACTGCAAAGAACGAATTGTGTTGACTCCCTCTATGGGCTGTAATTTGAAGGGCGTCAAAACAAAACAATCACACTACTCAAGGTTGGTGCAAAACACTACCATGGGGTTATCAAAAAGGAGCACATTCCTCTTGTGGCGGAGCCTTGTTCGCAGTATATTGGTCACGTTGCCCTAGTTCAGGTAGAGCCGATGCTGAATGTCATGCTATAATAAACCATCTTGGAACCAATTCTGTTGATCTGCAAGGCCTTCAAGCTGCTGGTGCAGATGCAATTCATGTAAATACCGGCTGGAAGGGTGGAGTTATCCATAAAATTCAAGTAAAGTTAAATAGGCTCCTTCAGTGGGTGGTGTGTCGTCTTCACTTCAATGAGCTTCCAGTTTGTGCTCATTCCGAGGACATAAATGGTGTTTATCTAGTCCAAACAGTTGTACACGCCCGATAGGTTCTCAGCCCTCAGAGTGCGAGCAGTTGTCTGTAGCTAAATTTGTCAGTTCCCCATTATGTCAATTACCTGTCGAGGTAATATATTCTACAAAACTAAGCAGAGGCCAGGCCTACGTTTAAAGCTATTTTAGGCTATTTTTTTTAGATCGCTGTCCAGATGATGTATACAAACTGGATCCAGGCACCCTCTACAAATCTCGATGGCTAACCTGTGCAAACAGAATTTTAAGGTTATACATTTTCAACAGTTTAGCCGAAAGAAAACTTCTAATCCATTTTCAAATATATTCTTACAGTTTACTCACCTTTGTGGTTCACAATTTGATTTCATAGTTCAATCAGGAATGGATCTATGCATCTTTTCGACGCAATTCAAAGAACAAGATATTTATCTGCCAGCCTGCAAAAAATCGTCGATGCATGTATTCAGCAAAATGCTTACTTTGCTTTTCCTGTTGAGCTTGATAACAGACGAACTGTCAGAAGTGAGAAAGTTTGCGATCGACCGTCTTCTATCGGCCTGGGAGGCGCCGACTGGACCTGTGAATAATTCTTTTAGGCACAATATTGTGCCACAGCTCAATTTTAAAGCAACAAATTACTATGATCATCATCGAAAGCTGGCGCCCAGATAACAGATAGAACACAGTGCAGCATAGACGAATCCATTATCCTGAAGCATTATGTCGGTTTATAATATTTAAGACGTCGTGGCAATATTCTACACCGTCGAGGAAGAGGTTACGAAAGCAAACACCGTTATCAACAACATCTCCTGGTCGCCAGACACCTGAATTTGAGCGTAAGTACATTGATTCCTTCAATTGTAAACACACCTGTGAGTAATAATAATGTTGTACGAGTAGAATTACGAATTAAGAAATCAATTTTGACTAAGTCATTCCGAAAATTAAAAAATTGCGATAATTAAGATCCTATTTAAAAGACGAAGCATCGCGAGTAATTGATAATTTAGAGACATCCGAAAGCGATTATGAAGTAGCATGGAAATTATTGAAAGAACGCTACGATGATCGGAGAGGGATAATCCAGAACCATATGCAGGCTCTGTTTGATCTAGCGACAGTTTCGAAAGCTTCTGCATCTTCTTTGAGAAATCTATTGGACGATGCTCTGAGGCATATTCGCGCGTTGTCAGTATTGGTAGAACCAACAGATAAGTGGGACACACACTTTATTTCCTTGATCGTGTCTAAATTGGATCGAGGAATCAGAAAAGAGTGGGAGATGTCGGTTACTGGTACGGAAATGCCAGAATTTGAGAAACTTAGTTAATTTCTGAGCGAACGATGTCAAGTTTCGCAGTCAATGAATTGGAAAAATGCGGAAAAAAATCAATCTAATGAACCTAATAATAAATCCAAAAACGAGCGCACCAAAACAAGTAAGAATATAGTTAAATCTTTTGCGAATACTCAATCTCAGGTCTACTGTCTCTTATGTAACGAAAATCATCAACTACAATTGAGTGTAGGATTCAAGAAAATGTTTATTGAAGAACGTGTAGAACTTGTTAAGAAAAAGGAACTCTGTTTTAACTGTTTAAAGTGAAACCGTTCAGTTAGTGATTGCAAATCCGGAAGGTGCACAATCTGTAATCGGAAGCATCACACACTATTGCATGCAGAGTTAAAATCTGAATCAAGTTCAGATGAAAATTATTCATCTGAAAAAAAATCTAGTGTCAGAAATTTTCACATTTATGATGCATCTGAAGACATGCTAGCTACGGCAATAGTTGATATTTTTGATGAAAATGGTAAGGAGTGCGCCTGTAGAGGCTTTCTAGATAGCGCTTCTCAACCAAATATAATATTTTGAGATCTGGAACCGCAGTTGAAACTTTAAAAAAAGCAATCAAATTTAGCAGTTGAAGTTGTGAAAAAAGTTGAAACACCGTGTAGTGAATGGACTAGTGTTCTTTTTAAATCAAAAAGCTAAATTTATCAATAGAAAGGGGTTGAATTTACCAAGCCACGTACAGCTGGCGGATCCTGAATTCCATTATCCTGCGAAGGTAAATTTGTTGATTGGCGCGGAAACTTTTTATGAGCTCCTTATGGTAGGACAAATCAAGCTTAGAGATGTCATCTTGTTCAAAATACGCTAAACGATACATTAGAAAAATTTTGGAAGCTCGAAGAAATAGGCGAAGAGATGCATCGTTCTAAGCAGAAAAAGGCCTGCGAGTGACGTTTTTCAGAGACCTGTCAAATGACAGAGTCCGGTCGGTATATGGTAAGGGTGCCATTTAACGAAAAAAAGCAGGATTTAGGCTTGAACTATGATATAACTCGAAGAAGATTCTTCTCACTCGAAACTCGAAAATATCTCTGAACGATGCTTTGATGATGGGACCTAATATACAGAACGGAATATTTCAGTTGATTTTACGCTTCCGAAGTCACGCTATCATAATGTCTGGAGACATTGAGAAGATGTACCGGCAATTTGAAGTTCATCTGCATGACAGGAATTATCAGAAAATTCTGTGGTGGAATAAAAAATCAGAACCGCTGATAGCGTATCAAGTAAATACCGTGGCGTACGGCACCTCTGCAGCGCCGTTTCTTGCCACAAGATGCTTGAAACAGCTAACTCTACATGAGGGTTCATTCGTTACGTTGGGAGCAAAAGCCTTGAGGAACGACTGCCATATGTACGATCTTCTCACCGGCGCTGAAAGTCTGAAAAAAGCAAGAAATTTGAGAGACGAGATACTAGCACTAGCCGGAAAAGACGGACTCCATCTACGTAAATGGATATTAAATCATCCGGGAGTAGTAGAAGGCTTAGTCGAGATAATTAAAGAAGCTGAAGTAAAATTGGACTTGGAAAAAACGACTCGAGCGTTAGAAGTATGCTGGAACTCGAAGGAAGATACCTTGATTTACAAGTTAAATAGCATCGAATGTTACGAAACGTACTGTCTGATCGCAGGTAGCTTAATTATACGATTCGTTGGGTCGTCCAGCACCTGTAGTTATATTAGCAAAGATAAAATTACAAGAAATGTGGAAACTCAAGTTGGACTGGGATGATCATGCCCCGGAAGAATTGGAAACATCATTGATTGGTTATCAATCACAGCTATCATCACTCAACGATTGCATGAAAGCATATGGAGCCTGTATCTATCTAAGAGTGATAGCAGAAGAAAAATGCAGGTATAATTCTATCAAGCTGTCATAAATTTCGCACGTGTAATATCTCAAAGGTTTTACCGCATCAGTTCTACTTGGCTAACGAGAGTCTGAAACTGGTTTCAAGGTTAATTGCGGAACATGCTTTCCGAAAACTACCCATCTTCGCGGTGAAGCTGTGGAGAAGGCGTACAATCCTTGCACAATTCCAAAAAAGCCAACAGTTAGAAAGTGGTCTTGGGAGCATCGTTGACAACAAGATTCAGTGAGTGATTCTTATTCGAAGAGATTCAGATGTTTCCTTTGACTATGCTCAGACTGCCCTTGTAACTCGCGAAAGAAGAAGAGGGGAGGCTGATATTAAAATATGTGTAATCCCAAATTTTCCATTACGCTTCGCAAAAAACTTCTTGTTGTAATTTAAAACAAAACTTTTATAAACCATTTACAGACCTAGTTCTCCCACCTACGCCTATTTATTCTGTTCTTTGTTTTTGTCTCTTGGGTAAGATAGATTCTTAGTTTAAATTAATTTTTTTCCAATTAGGAGAAGCGTAAAAATAATTTACTCAAAAAATACAATACTATTTGAAAAATGTTCCTTGTTGAGGTTCATTTATTATTTGTTCGTAACTAAAAAGTCAAAGCGAAGCTAAAGATTGCAGAAAAGATTACAGCTTGTGGACGGCCTAACTCCTCTAGCGCACTGTACGGAGTCCATTCCAGAATAGGAATTGTTCCCATACTCGCAACAGTGAAGAATGATCGGCCAAAAAGAATTTACAATGACACAGAGCGGTGGCTGTTGGCAGGTCGATATAGTCACTTTTCATTTTTTGAACTGACATTTATTTATATATTACACATACATATTTTCGATAAATTTTGACATTAAATTATTAACATTCATTTGCTGAAACAGAAAAGGTCGAGTTCCAACAACTGAGACACGATATATAGATTTCCATTATTGATGCTAGAAAGTATAGTAATTTATGCTTTCTGTTCTTTCTTGCGAAAACGAACTTTCTAGGAGAGACTTTAGTTCTCCATTTTTGCAAAGGTTGACGCACTCAAATTGTAGGTGGTAACCTAAGAAGTGTACACAATACCTTCAAAGTATTAAAAGATGAGGTTCTATGCAGGAGAGTTACACATTTTTAATCATCAGTGTGTAGTTTCACATTTCTTTCCGTATCGTCTGCATCTAATCTGAATCTATTACTTCTGATATGGGTTCAATCTTGATTCCCAATGCGTATCCGGATTTCAATGTGTACCATCTTAACTGGTGCGTGTCATTGATCGGTCGAGTATGGGATTTAATTTGGAAAAGTTTACGCAAATGTTGAGGTGGAAGTATATTTCTATCTGTAAATTTCAAGACGGTTGGCTGACGAGTAACCGGATCTTTATACCAACCTACAGTTCTCTCAAAGTCAGCCATGTATTGCGTGTGTACTGGAGGATCACGTGGGTTTGGCCCTATGTGAAAGAAAATATTTGCAATTGAAAAAGTAGTTTAAAATAAATCTCAATTCGAACATCAAACAAATCAATGTTGATATGTGGGGCAAGCGGCGCACCTGTGATTCTGCATTTCATAGATGCAGTGAATGTTAAAAACTTTAAAGGATTTTTATGCAGTGATTTAAAGTGAATTTTAACGAATTCTAATAAATATAGAAAGTTTCAAAGAATTTTATAATATTCCTATAAATTTCAAATGTTTTATTACGAATGAAGGGATTTTTTAGCACTTTGAATATAATTTGTGATATTTCGGTTAATATGCGGTTTTCAAGAATTTCCTTGAATTTCGAAAAATTTTAAATATTTTCATAGGATCTATAAGATTTTAGAGTACTCAAAATACGCGACATTGCTTCTTCGAAGTTTTGCAACTCAAGTTTTACATAGTTTAGTTGCAAGCCTCTATATTTTTTACTTAGGAGAAGCAAATATCGCATTCAGAAATGCAGATTGAAGGGTGCGTCGCTTTCCCCCACATGTGCGGCTTCGTCCCAGTTTAGGGTAGCTCTATCAATATCACTGATTGTAAATTAGTTCAAAGTTATTTTTAATTACTTATTTATTTTATTTGTCGAAGCTGAAAAGTGGCTGAATTTTGGCATGATCAGGGCAACCAATAGTTGGCTGATAATACTGGGCCAGGCTCTGCCTTTTTTGATTCAATGCCCAGATTGAGGCCTCGGCAACACTTTTTTTAACGATGCAACTATTTTCCTACTATTTGCAAAAATATGACACTAATGCTACTAGTTTCTCAAATTGATATTGAGGGGAAAATCCAAAAATAAAAAACTTCAGAAGACGTGACAAATAATGAAAAATGACAAAACAGAAAATCTTCTACCGCTATCCACAAGTGATACACGTAAACAAACCAATACTTTATCATCAGTACCATCTGGCGACATCGTTATTGAAGAAATTGAAATAGTGGCGCCATATTAAAAAAATATATCACAATACACACATCGCTTTTTTGCACAAAATATTATAATACGAACAATTAATAATAAGAATATTATTAAAGGAATTTCAAACACACAATAAAATACACTCAACTCCCGATTCTTTGATTCTCAATGAATTGCCGGCTTCACGCTTGACTGCTTCTAGCCTCCTCTCGCCCTTTCAGCAGTTGCAGACTGACACGACCAATGGGAGACTGACAGAAAGTTTTTCTTTAATTTTTTTCCTTGTTTCCCAGGAATCCTGGAAAGCGTTACGTCGTTACGGTCACTGTTCGTTGCGGCTCATTGTTCACACCGAAGAGTTTGAATTTTTTCTACTTGAATTCACAATACATTTTTTCAAACTGTAATTTACCGTGAAGGATTCGGGACGAGTCGAAGGACAAGTTCGACGAAAATTTATGAGTCAGAGACTACATGGTACAGTCCTGATTGTTGACATGAACAAATCCTCCCGCTCCTTCGCCGACCAGACCCGAAGCCGGCAAAGCATCGGGAGTTGAGTGTGATTTCCTAATTGACAAAGTAACTTTAAAAAAGCTATCCCAAATACATTTTCTAACTATTGGAACTTGTTTACAAATTAACAACAATTTACACCATGCTTTCACAAGGCTACCCTTGAAACTCCAAATACGAAAATATATATTATAACAAACTCTAAGAAGAACCCCTTGCTGAAATGAGGAGGGGTATCTGATATTATTTTGGTTAAAAATTAAAATGAACTTAAGTATTAAAAACAGTGCATTACGATTTCTTTAGAAGAAATCACTAAACACACCTTAAATAATAATGTGTTTCATCAATCACGGAAAGAAAACTCCTAAAATAACGAAGGCTATTTCATATGATTCGAGTTGAAGCTTGAAAAAAAATTACATTTTGAAAATAATACATCACGATGCCTCAACACATTCCGCAAGACATTCTTGATATCCAGTCCTTGATATCGATGCCGCTAGATGGTGCTCATGATAAAGTGTTAGTTTAATATTAATTAATCAATAATATTAAAAAATTATATGATACTATTCATCTACTATTTTCCAAAATATGTGCTACTATTGGGATTATTTAAAATTTATTCAACAAGTCTGAGAGCAGCGATTTCAACCTTGACATTTTTCAAATATTTGTCTGGGTCACTATTTGCTTTTTAGGGAGGTAGGGGGACGCAGAATGATAAATTCGCACAGGCCGCAAAAAAGGCTTATTACGGCTTTACCCAGATTTTGCCAAAACTGGGCCCTCTTTTCAGCTGCGGAAATACTTACATCCGTCATCATTAAATTCTTTTGCATTGTCAAGTCTCACCAAATCCAAATGGTCATCGTCACCTGTCGTGGTTACAAAAAAAAACATGCCGTTGCGGAACTCCAAGTAATATCTAAGGTTGTCTAGATGATGTAGGTGAGTTATGTCGAGATTGTTTTCTTTAAAAGCAATACTGGCCGGTCTTCCTTGGTCATTAAGGATCACTTCAACTGGTCTGCCCTCATAAGTAAAGTCGTGCATCTCACTGCTTCTATAGAGTGCATTATGATTTCTTTCTGTGAAAAGAGAATAAAGATTTGTGATTTCACAAATATGAAAAAGCAATAATAAGAAGTACAAGCATTTTTCAGTATATTCTACCGAAAACACCAAAAACATTAAAAATCAATCTCTGAATCAAACACTGAGTTTTTATTATTTCGAGCACCGAAAACTAGACCTTTCTATTTGGAAGTCTTTAAAAGTTCGAGAGTCCACAATATAAAAAGATTCAAAAATTCTTCTGTTTAGAAGAAGGGATGAGAAAACAGTATGCAACATTGGTTTAGACGAAGAGAGGATAGGACAAGTTGATAATTATGTGCATCTTGGAAGTTAATTCACTAATGACGGAGAGATAGCCCGAGAGATATCCAGGCGTATGAGCGAGGGTAGGAACCAAAGAACGCACGATATGAAAAATACTTTTTTTCGTATATTGCGTTGTTCGGTTTAAAATCGAGTGCATTAAAAAGTTCGGCCTTCGATTTTTGGTCATCGACCTTGCCCGATATGTTCAAATTTCGAAAAAATGAAAAACAAAAGTACTTCGTATCAACTTTTTTTTTAAATGAAGTGTAATCAGTGTCAAAATATAGTCTCCGATGATAGGTATAATCAGCTCTTAAGGAATGTTCAAGGAATAATTTTCACCCAATACATTTTAATTTTGATGCCTCCTACCCCCTTGTATTGTGATCGGAATATGCTCCAAAGAATGCAAAGTATCAGTTTCATGGAAAATTCATGCTAAAGATGATATTTTTCAGAATATCCTCTGAATGAATTATTTTTATTTTTGATAAGTCACAAATTTTCACGCATTTTTTAACTAATCAAAGTTTTTAAAACAATTACTATCTGTTTAAACAATTTGTTCTCGCCTGTAAATGGTAAAAAGTTATTATTTTTCGCGGTAAATGATTCATTTGTTTCTTTTATTGTGGGCGGCGGGCACGTGAAGTCAACCCTGGCGTTCAAGCTATAAAGCCTATTCTACCACACGCATTTTGTGTGGCACTTCCGGGTACAATACAAGGGTGTTGGGGGTATAAAAATTAAAAGTTATTAGATGAGAATTATCCCTTGAACGTTCCTCAAGAAATTTTCATCTTTTGATTCACGAAAAGTTGACATAAAGTACTTCTCTTTCAGTTTTTTCGAAAACCAAAACATAATCATTTAAAAACCCATGTTAACTTCGAAAACCAGAGGGCATGGGTCAATGTTGACAAATAAAAAAAAATCCAATATCGTTTTTCTTAAAACAAAGAAATTGGAGAAGACACATTGATCGCCAAAAATCGAAAGTAGAATTTTTACAGGTATAAATTTGGATCGCCCTATTATCGCTCTAAATCAAGACCTTTTTTATCAATCTAAAAGTCTTGAAGGAATGTCACTCCTAAAAAATCAACTTTGTTGTCCCATAAAAAATGGTTACAATAATTTTTGAAAAATCGCCTCCCACGAATATTTTTATACGAGCAATTTTCTAAAGTTTCTGCAAAACAAAGTGTCAAACCAATAAATGTTTATGCTCAAAAAACAATGTTCCGTGTCATTTAGAATCTTATTACAGTGTGGCATGTTGTAATAAATATCGAGCAAACGTGTTTTGAATTCTTTAGGTGCTAATTAATTTATCATGCCCATCTTCAACTTCATCATGATATTAAAAATCAAGATTATAGACTTTAACTACCTCGTGCCGGGCATTATATATAATGCCTGGATTATATACTTTTCCTGTAAAATATGCTCATAGAGAGCTATGACTGATTCAGTTGACCAATAATACAAGCTGGAATAATTAAATTTATTACAAATTGAATGTCATATGAAATTGCATATATTTATAATTTTTCTCCATCTCTCAATGAAAAAAAGAAAGCGAAGGTGAGACAGAAAATTCTGGGGGACACAATCACCGCTTTTTCACGAATTAGTTCAGATATTATTAAAATCCAATGAATTTCCACAAATTTCGTGAATTTTTATGGATTTCCAACATTTATAGGGATGCGTTATGTTTTTTTTTTGTGTGAAAATGATGTTTTCGGGTTTACTTCAAAGACGCAAAAAGCTACAGCATTTTGTCTAGAGGAAAAATGTGAAAATAATTTCCTATAAGTATGTATCTTGTGAGTTAAGATACGAAACTTGTTTCTGAGGTCTTCAAGGGCCAACGATTTTGATTTTTTTTTCTTCTAAATCACAGCAATATTTCATTAGTTCAGAAAATTATTATATACTTACGCCTATTCGTTCGTGGATTTTGTATATGGTGCCAAGCTTCTGCTGCTCCTAGTGGATTGTTTAACACCATTGCCACGTCTGGTTCATCGAATAGTGGTGCTGTTTGTGGTCCTGGTCGTCGTCTTTCTCTTGGTTCAACAGGACCTCGAACAGAACATGTAAATGAAATATAAGGATTCTTACTCAAGAATTTTTTTAACGAATCCCATAAATTTGCTATTGGTCCCAACTAAATAAAGCTCAAATGTAATTGCAAAGTCAGTTAATAATAACCAAGGTACCAAATTTCCATGATATAACTATATTTGAAGAATCTAGACATCCTTCATTATGTATATTTTTAGAGTATTCCGTTATTTTTACATCGTATTGTCAATTGCCATCGTTGAGAATATAGGATTTTTGCTGATGCATACATAAAATTATAGCCTGAAATACTACGCATGCGTCCAGCAGAAATATTATGGTAAATTACTATACCTTTCTATAAATTTTCGTAAATGCCCATATATTCCTATAGATTTCTCCAAATTTCTATAAATTATCATAAATTTCGACAAATTTCAATAAATTTCCGCAAAGTTTACAAACTCCAATAAATTTCCACAAATTTCATGAATTTCTGAAAACAAATTTGTTTTTTGAGAAATAAGTTTTTCGGATTTATTCTGAAAACTAGGAAAGCCACAACATTTTTGTCGAGAGAAAAAAATGACTTTCTTATTTCAAAAATCGCAGTCGATTCTGTCCAAAATATATTACATTTATCACATTCCTGTACGTCGGCCTGTGATTTCTTATTTATATATTGCAAAATAAATCACGAATTCTGTTTATCATGATTAATTTGATATTTGTTTCATATTTTGCATTTAATGTTATTCTCAGCAACCCTGAAAAATGTATTATTACAATAAATTTATATTATCGCAATGATATTTAAAACAGACGTTATTTTTCACGATTAAAACAAAAATTACACATCTTATCCAAAAATGATTAATAAAAATGTGTAGCTCTTTTCTAAGTGAACAACTTTTGTCTCTCTATTTTTGTCACCGTTTTGTGGTGTTTGTCTAAAAATGTATTTTATTTTATTCTTAAATCAATTTTTTACAATTGAAACGAAAAATACTCGTCCCATCAAAAAGTGATCAATAACAAATTTGTAGATATTTTTTCAGTGCACAATTTTTGTTGATTCATCTTTTCCCGTATCTTGTATATTTTGACCGAAAAATGGAATTTTTGATTTTTCATTATATTTTTGTGCGATACAAATTTTAATTTTAGATTTTTCAAGAAAATTGAAAAAAGTCTCTCAACAATACAGTAAGGTCTTCATTCGTTCATTCGTTGTTTGGCTCAAAATGTTCATTTTCATTTGTTTTTTTGTGTTTTGTAAATGCTATAACTTCAGAAATTTTCGTTTCATTAGAAAAAGTTATTTGGATAAATTGTTTGTCTTCCTAATACTACGAACACCCGTCATAAAATTTTTGAATTTGGAAAAAAGTGGTCTCAACAATTTTGAAAAAGCTCTCACTTCTTGAATTTTCATCCAAAATCGCTGGCTAACGAAATTGACCTTCATTTTAGGACACTTGAAGAGTATGCCAAAGCTCAATCCAATCTGTCAATTCTTTCGAAAGTTATCGTGCTAACAGTATAAACATACACACCCACAGAAATACATACAGCCGGATACATTCGCGAAAACCGGGTTTTTGGGTTCAGAATGTCTCAAAACGTGGACAATTGACAAAAACGAAGGGAGTCAAATTTTACACAAATCTAATACCTTCTCTGATGAGAATGTAAAAATTATTATATATAGTACTTACCCCTACGCGGTCTTGGAGCTGGCATGCCTCGTTCTGCTGCTACTGTAAACATAATATAAGGATTTTTATTCCAGAATTTTTTTAAAGAATCCCAAAAATTTGCTATTGGTTCTAACTAAAGATAGCTCAAATATAATCGCAACGTGAGTTAATAATAACTAAGGTACCAAATTTTGATGAAGCTGGATTAATTAAATTTGTTACAAATCAAATTTCATCATGGAATTGCATATTTTTATAATTTTTTTCCATTCCTCAATGAAATGAAAAAAGCGAATGTAAGACAGAAAATTCTGGGGGAGACGATCACCGGTTTTGCAATAAATTGTCATACATATTCACAAGTTCCAATAAATGTCCATAAATTTCGAACATTTTCATGAATTTCTTAAATTAATAGAAATACATTTTTTTTTGTAAAAACAGTGTTTTCGGGTTTACTCTAAAAACGGAAAAAGCTGCACCATTTCATCCAAAGAAAAAATGCGAAACTAATTTTCTATAACAATATGTATTTTTTTAGTTAAAATTCGAAACTTGTTCCAGAGGTCTTCAAGAGCCTACGATTTAGATTTTATCTTCTAAATCACAGCAACATTTTCTAAGTTCAAAAATTATTATATACTTACGCGATTCCTCTACTCGATGGTGCAACTCATCCAAAACCATTTGTCTGACATCTTGTCCTGGTATTCGTGCTGGTCGTGGTCTTGGTGTATTAACAGCTGTAAATATAATATGAGGATTTTTATTCAAAAACTTTTTCGACGAATCCCAAGAATTTTCTATTGTTCCAAACTGAAGATAGCTCAAATGTAATCGCAAAGTCAGTTAATAATAACCAAGGTACCAAATTTTCATCAAATAAATATATTTCAAGAATCTAGACATCCTGCATTATGTATTTTTAGAGTATTTCACTATTTTGACATCGTGTTGTCCATTGCCATGGTTGAAAGTACAGGATTTTTGCTCATGCATACATAACAATAACTTGTAACAGGCAATACATTAATTTCTGAATTAAAAAGAAATTATTGCAAACAAATTTTGTTTCCCGAAATTTCGTATCGAAATTTATAGTGCGCGAAAAGTCAACAGAAAAAGGCATGTCTTGGGAACTTTCTGCAAACACGTTTGACCCTGCAGAAACTACATTTTCAAGGTTTTTGTATTCTAATAAAGTATCATTGTAGTACTCAGTTTCAACATTTTTCAAAACAAATATCCGCTATATTGTATCCGTTATCTTGAATTCGTAATTTTCAACGCCAAATTCGTAATCAAAGACACTAAAACCCCTTCACAGAAAAAACAGAAGATAAACTTTACACCGATTTCCGACGAAAGTTTCGCTGCAACAAAAATTAACCTTGTCGAATAAACTTTACATGAAATTAAGATAATTCCGTGTTTTTCAACCATCTCGGAATAATTTGGCAGTTGTTTGTCAGTACAGAAAAGCGTCTTCTGCTATGTAGTTCACAGCAGCGCAAAGAACAGTGTTAAGTATGGATGGAATTGTTCTGGAAATCAGGACTCGAGAATTTTAAAAACATTGCACTTATTTCACAAATTTTATATAGATATAAATTTCTATAAATATTAGAAATTAGAGCCTGAACTACTGCGTACGCGTTCAACAGAACTATTATACAATGTTACTGCTATATTACCATACCTTTCTATAAATTTTCTTAAATGCCCATATATTCCCATAGATTTCCACAAATTTCTATAAACAACCATAAATTTCGACCAATTTCAATGAATTTCCGCAAATTTGACAAATTCCAATAAACTTCCACGAATTTTATACATTTCTAAACACAAATTTGTTCCTTAAGGAACGAGTTTTTTAGATTCATTTTGAAAACTAGAAAACCTAAAACATTTTTTTCGAGAGAAAAACATGTCCAATTAATATGCCTATAAAAATATGCACTTTTCAATTTAAAATTCAAAACTTGTTTCAAAGGTCTCCATGGGCCAACGCGTTCAGCGAGAACAATTATTTAGCAGTTAAGAAATAAAATTTCGATTTCATTCTGAGTCCCAACAATTTCTTGTTAGCTTAAAAAATTATAATATACTCACGTTGAGGTCCACGTGAACTTGAAGCACCACTGCTTGAACCAACTTCGAACTGTGTGTTTATTCCAGACAAGGATCGCAAATAAGTACCTCCTTCTGTAATATATAACATAGGGATTTTTATTGAAGACATTTTTCAATGAATCCCAAACATTTTCGAATCGGCGATCTCAAAACTCCCCTCATAACACACGCCAAAAAAGAATGTGTAACATCTACAACATGATCCATGCAAATATGAACAAAATGACATTTTAGAAGATTTTAATAGAAGTTCAAACAAACGTGTGCAAATTTAACAATTTTTGCCGTTATATTGGATCCAACATTTGAATTTGTAACTTTTGACATCGAATTCGAAATCCAGAGACTGCAAAAACCCCCCCATGTACCAAGTTTTGTGCAGCTGCAAAATATCGAAAAATGAGTTTTTTATATCGTTGGAATCGTATAAAAAAAAGATACACCTGATTATTTAAATAATTCATCAAATTTTGATATCTGAAAAAATATTTATTGTGTAATTTTTTTAAAAGACCATTAACTGCAAATATTTGCAATTGGAGAATGAGCCGTAACTGACCATTAACTGCAGGCGTAAATCTTAGACGGCAGAATACGCCAGGCAAAAATTCGAGAAAACGCCGTAACGGATAGTGACGGACTTTCCTTAAATATCGAGCTCGTCGTGATTTTGGAGGTCCGAGCAACCCCGAGAAAGAAGGTTTGAATTTCAAAAACGTCGTAACTGCATTCATTATGAGTTTTCAAATACAAAGTGTTACTGAATTTCTGTTTTTTTCATCAATTATAACAATTTTACCGTAGCAGAAAGTTATATTGTTGAAAACTGTAACACATAGGTCAAAGAAATGTTTTACCATAATTTCAGTTGTTCAATGTCGAAAAAATTAGTGGAAAATTTTTAAAATAAACTAATAAAATAGTATTAATGACCGACAATGGTGTTCCTGATCTAATGACTTCTGTTGAGAGGATCTCATTTTAATTCATTTTAGTTTTAAAATTGTTTAAATTCATTATTTAGTATTTCAGAATTAACATTTGAAAAATCTATTTTGTAATATTTTATCCTTT
Source organism: Andricus quercusramuli (assembly GCA_932178445.1). NCBI lineage: Eukaryota > Metazoa > Arthropoda > Insecta > Hymenoptera > Cynipidae > Andricus > Andricus quercusramuli. The sequence continues at coordinate 628,717 of CAKNXH010000367.1, forward strand.
TGTTAAATTCTCTTTAATTGCAAACCAAGTATGCTCAAAGAATTTTTATTTTTAGTCAATAATTTCGAGTTTTGCTGATACTTCATACCATTCTTGACTATTTACTTCCGGTCAGCAAAAACCCTTCGACTTCCAATTTATCAAAATGTATAATATTGAGATCTACGTGCTTGATTGAAACAACAGTTCATAAAACATTGAAGAATTGTTTATAATTAAAATAATATTAATAATAATAGTATTGAAAAGTCTTTAATTGCAAATATTCGAAATTTACCTTAAAATGAACCTTAAAACCTAAAACAAGAAAAAATGTTCAAAACTACATTCCGCCAAAAGACAAATCATAATATTGGAATAATTTACAAATCTATATTTTTAAAATTCAAGAATTTTCAATGGTAACTCTTCAAAAAGGTAAAAATTTGATTTGTCGATCTTTGAGATTAAAGATTTACTTATTTAAAATATTAGTAATTACGAACTATAAGAGCTTTTTTATTACATACATTTGAAATATAATTTTCAAAAATTGAATAATTTGTTATGCCACATTTTCAAAATTTTCGAATCGTCAATTGAAACTCTTCAAAATTTCCGAACTTTGAATTGAAAATGTTTTACATTGAAGAGTAATCAATTGTAACAGTTTACAATCGAAACATCAAAAATTAATTCTAATAATATTAATAATATGTAATATTTCACAGTAATTATACTTTCATGAGGGAACAAGAATTTGTGGTAATTCAATTATTTCATATTCCTCTACCATGCAAGGCGTTTTCTGAAATTACGGCAGGCCTGTTTCTGAGGTCAGTTATTCGAAGAGAGCCGTAACTGCCGGTTACGGTGTTTTCCCGAATTTCATCATCTCAATTAACAACATTAACTGCATTTTCAATAATTAATTATCATTTTCAACATGTTTTTGGCAGATATGAAAATTTCATATGCAAATTGGTCAAGAACCAAAAAAGTTTAGAAAATGAATTAGAATCCGCGAGACAAGCGGACAAAAATTCAAATAATTTTTGTCGATTTTATCGGCTTCGTTCATTTTGCCGTTAACGGTCTTTTTCCAAATTACAGAACTTATAGCCAGAGCTATCACGTATGCGTCGGCAGAACTGTTATTTGAAGTAACCGGTTAATTACTGCACATTTCCATGAATTTCCATAAATGCCCATAAATTTCCACAAATTTTCATAAATTATCATTAACTTCCACAAATTTCATAAACATTAATAAATTTCTAAAATATAAAAAAAAATTTTGTTTTTAAGGGGATTTTCGGGTTGTCTTCGAAAATGGGAAAAGCTATACCATTTTTGTTCAATGAAAAAAGATGCGCAATTAAACTCTCCATAAGTATCATGTACTTTATGAGTCAAAATTTAAAACTTGTTTCAAAGGTCTCTAGGGGCCAACGTCATTCAGTGAGAAAAGTTTATGGGCGGTTAAGAAATAAAATTGGAATTTTTTCTGAATCCAGGCAATTTTTTGTTATTCCAAAAAAATTATGATATACTAACGTTGATCAGCAGGCCACTGCATAGGTAGACCCATATGTTGTTGCTCACCATATCCCTCTGTAAGATATAATATAAGGATTTTTATTAAAGAATTTTTTCAAAAAACCCTGAAAATTTGCTATGGTCCAAAATAAAGAGAGGTCAAATGTGTTTATAAGGTCAGTCGATATTAAAAAAAAAACAGATGTTCCAAATTTCGATGATGCAAATATATTTTAAGAATCTAGGCTTCCTATACATTTCTATAAATGACCATAAATGCCTTCAAATTTTCAAAAAATTTCATGAAGTTCCCTTTTCTAAAATTTACAGAGTTGTTTTCCATTTAAAACGGGTTTTTCGTGTTTAGTTTAAAACAGGGGATGCTGCAACATTTTTTAAACTGAAAAACGATGTGCATTGAAATTTTTTATAGGAATATGTACTTTTTAAGCAAAAAATTTGATATTGTTTCAAAGGTCTCTAGAAGCTAGCGCCATTCAGCGAGAAAAGTTAATGGCGGTTAAGAAAGAAAATTGAAATTTTCTTTGAATCCAAGCAATTTTTTGATATTTCGAAAGAGTTATGATATACTAACGTTGGACATGCTGCCACGGTGCTTGGGGACCCATAGGTTGCACACCATATCCATCTGTAAAATATAATATGCGGATTTTTATTGAAGAATTTTTTCGAAGAAGCCTGAAAATTTTCAATTGTCCAAAATAAAGAGAGGTCAAATGTAATCATGAGGTCAGTCGATATTAAAAAAAAACGAAGTTCCAAATTTTGATGATGCGAATATATTTTGCGAATCTAGGCTTTCTATAAATGTCTATAAATTACCATAAAGCCCTTCAAATTTTCCACAAATTTCATAAAATTTCCTTTTCTAAAATTGAGAGGAATAAAAATAAAATTGGAAATTTTTCTGAATCCATGCAATTTTTGTTATTTCAAAAAAAAAATGATATACTAACGTTGATCATAATGCCACTGTGGTGATTGACCCATATGTTGTAGCTCACCATATCCCTCTGTAAGATATAATATAAGGATTTTTATTAAAGAATTGCTTCGAAGAACCCTGAAAATTTGCTATGGGCCAAGAGAAAGAGAGGTCAAAGTTAATCTTGAAGTCAGTCGATATTAAAAATAAGAAAAAAAGTTGCAAATTTCGATGATGCAAATACATTTTGAGAATCTAGGCTTTCTATAAATTTCCATAAAATACCATAAATGCCTATAAATTTTCACAAATTTTTTTTCAAGTTTACTTTGAAAGCAGGGAAAGCTACAACATTTTTGTTTGATGGAAAACGTTGTGCAATGAAATTTTTTATAAGGATAAGTACTTTTCGAACCAAAAATTTTAACTTGTTTCAAAGGCCACTTGGGGCCAACGCCATTCATTAAGAAAAATTTATGGGCGGTTAAGAAATAAATTCGGATTTTTTTCTGAATCCCGGCAATTTTTTTTATTTCGAAAAAATTATGATATACTAACGTTGAGGAGCCTGCCAGGGTACCGGTGGTGGTGGACCCATAGGTACTCGGTCACCACGTCCACCTGTAAGTTATAATATAAGGATTTTTATTGAAGAATTTTTTCGACGAGCCCTGAAATTTTGCTATGGTTCAATGAAAAACGATGTGCAATAAAATTTTCTATAACAATATGTACTTTTAAGGCCAAAAATTTGAACTTGTTTCAAATGTCTCCGGGGGCCAAAGCCGTTTAGCGAAAACAATTTATTTACGGTCGAAAAATCAAATTTGGATTTTTGTCTGAATCCCAGTAATTTTTTGTGATTTCGAAAAAAATAATAATATACTAACGTTGAGAAGACCGTCTTCTATGCTCTCCATGCCCTTGACCTCTACTTCCAGATGGCTCCTGACCACTTCCAGCTGTAAGATATAATATAGGGATTTTTAATAAAAAATTTTTTCAACGACACCCTAAAAATTTTCTATTGGTCCCAAGTAAAGAGAGGCCAAATTTATAACCATAATCAGTCGATATTAAAAAAATCGAAGGTTCAAAGTTTTGATGATGTAAGTATATTTTGTGAATCTAGGCTTTTATAAATTCCCGCAAATTTCCGTTGAATTTTCTAAGAAAATAATAGAATTTTCAAACCAAGAATCAGAATTTTCAGCGAAATAATGACTTTTCGTAAGTCTGAAACTTTATCTAATAAAAATGATGTTTTTCCTTCATAACAAAATTTTGCAGTTCAAAAATTTATTTTCAACTAAGTAAAAACGAATTTTTTAACAGAAGAGTGAATCTTTTAACCAAAGAAATTAATTTTTTACTAAATTGGTGAGTCTTCAGCCACAAAAATGTATTTTTAACAACAAAAAATGTTTTTGATCAAACAGTTAAGCTTTCAACAGAAAAGATTAATTTTCTACCCAAAAAGATTAATTCGCAACAAAATACATGAATTTTGACAAAAATATTCATAATTAAGGAATTTTCAAACAAAGGAATGAATTTCCAACCAAACACTGAATAGTTGAATTTTCGGTACAAAAAATTTAGGTAAAAAAAACCAAAATAATTTAAAACTTGAAAAGATTTCAAACTATTTTAAACAAAACGTAGGTTTTTGAAGATTCTAAATACAAAATTCATAAGCTTCCTGAACATTTTAAAAGGCTTCAAAAGAATACAAATTTCTTGTCAAATTTCCTGGGAAAACTGAACATTATTTTTCTAAAAATTAATTTCAAAAATATCCCCTGAAATTTACAAAACTTCAAAAATTAAATCTTGAAGATTTTAAAGCAATTTTTTTAATTTTGCGGATTTTCACTGAATCATAGGAAAAATTCGAGTTCCAAGATAATAACAAAATTTGAATAAGATTCTTCGAAAATTTTTCAATGATTTTTTTCAAACCAAATTTTAAAAGAAAATTTCAAAAAATTTTAGAACAAGTTTTTAATATTTAAATTAATGTTTTTAGTTCGAAATTGCTTAAAATTATACAATTTGAAAGATTTATAAATTTTTTTATTGATTCTTCAATTCAACATTTTGGCTGAAATTTTTTTCTCTATTCACCGAAAAATCTTTCTTTGTTAAAAATTCAACTCTATTTTTTGAAAAATTACTTTTTGGTTAAATTTTTTGTTGTATTGAGAATTAAAACTGTTTTTTATTAATCAACAAAGTAGTTCAACTTTCATACAAGTAGTTGAATTCTCCACGAAAAAAGATGAGTTCTCAACAAAAAATGTAATAGTCGATATTTTAAGCAAGAACAGATTCTTATTTTGATTCAAAAACAGCTGAATCGAATCAAAAAGAACTAGTTGTTCAAATAGAATAGTAAAATTTTTCAGTGAATAGTCACATTTTCAACCAAAAAAATGAATTCTTACTATAAGCCATTAATTTTCAAACCAAATACTTTAATTTTCTGCCAGAAAAGACGAATGTTCAAATAAAAACGAATATAAAAAAAGTTTAATTTTCAACCAAAAAGGCGAATCTCATATTAAAACAGAATTTTGAACAAAAGCGTTAAACGTTTAACCAAAAAAGGTCAATTGTTAACATAATTGTTGAATTTTTGAGCCAAAAAGAAAATCCATCTACAAAACAGTTGAATTTTCAACGCGAAAATATTATTTTTCAACAAAAAGTTAATTTTCTACCAACTAGTTAAATTTTAAACCAAAATTTATAAATTTGTAACAAAAAAATTAATGTTTAACAAAATAGTTACAGTTTCAACCAAACAGTAAACCTTCGATGAAAAAAAAATGGATTTTCAACTAATTTGTTCAAATTTTATCCGCGCAAATAAAATTTTTAATTAAAATGGTCAGTTTTTAACAATTTAGTTGAACTTTGAACCAAAGAGATGAATTTTCAAATAAAAATATTAATCAACAAAAAATATTTCTTCAACAAAGTGGTTCCACCAAAATTTTCAAGCAAAATAGTCGAATCCTTCAACGAAAAAATATAAATTTTCAACAGAAAAGTTTATTCAAACTAAGTATTTGAATTTTAGATTTTGTATTTTTGTTTTCAACAAAAAAAACAAACAAATTTCAATGGATCAGTTAAACTTATTAACATATACACACACACACACACAAAAGAGAAATTTTTAACCAAATAGTTGCACTATCATCAAAGAAAGACGCAATTTCAACTGAAATAGATGAGTTTTTAAATAAAAAAAAAATTTTCAAAAAAAATGTTCAATATCTATCCAAAAAAATTTCAGTTTGACTTCTTAACAACTAAATATGAGTTTTAAATAGGAACTACATTGCACATTTTCTACCAAGCAACTTGAATTTTCAACCAAACAGTTTTCCTTTCTATTGAAGATATATCATAATAACTTTTTAAATTTAATTTAATTTTACGCGTCTTCGAAGCTAAAAATCTTCAAACTTTAGAGTAATATACTCCATCGAAAGTTATTTCTAAGCTGGAACCCAAAGGGACAACAGCTTCATTTTATTGTCGGAAATCCTGGTGATAAAGTTTACAATTCTATTTACAATGTCCAGTTTGAATATCTCAGGTACGCCAGCCTTCTAAGATATCATCCCAAGCGAGAAGAACAAGCGAGGGGTAGCGCGCTCGACGCAATGGTGGGGGTACACTACCCAGGTATGCGGATGCGAGTCGGAAATGGCCCATAGTCCCAGGCGAGAACAAGCAAACGAGGGGTAGCGCGCTGGACGCAATGGTGGGGGTACACTACTCAGGTAAGCGGGCGCGAGTCGGGAATTGCCCGCTTTTCCATTCCTTCACACCATCATTCCCCACTCCTCTCTTTATTTGCCATCATACACATTCAACCTCTTCACTGCCCTTCCCTCTCTTCCATCTCCTCCCACCCTTTTACTGCTTTCCCTCAATCCCCTCCTGTCCCTTCCTTCCCCACCATACTTTTCCACCACTCTCCTCATTCATCATAATTCCCCTCCTCGCACACCATCCCCCACAAACCCCTTCCAAAATTTGTATTATTGTGTACAAACTTACCAACAAAATTGACGAATACCGCGAAGGCAAGAATCAGCGTTCCCAGAACGATCTTCATTTTTCTTCTCAGATTTCATGGAAGCTAACTGATAAATCGGGATCATTTCCACCGCTATATATACCTGAGAAATTCATTAGAATGACGAAATATTCCAGGGGGTGGGTGTAGCCTACGTGCTGAAAGCAACAGAGAATCTTATCAGACAGAACAAACTATCGAAACCGAAATAGCGCTCAACAGACTCTGGTCTCTGTCCTTCTACTAACACCCGGAAAAAAATTTTCAATCAATGTTTGCCTGGGAATTCTGAATCATAGCTAAATTTTAAAACGTATTAAATTGATGAAATAACAAAAGATTCAAAAGACTATTAAAAGGAGAAGAATACATATCTTTCCGAATTACTCTAGGTGAATACAGTTCAATAAAAATGAGCTAAGAGCAGAATTGACAAGCTATAAAATCGAATTTTTTAGAAAACTGTTGACCTTTAATCCCGAAAGGATGAATTTTCTATCAAGCAGGAATATTTTTTGACCTAATAGTCGAATTTAAACAAGAATGAATTTCAGATCAAACAGATGTATTTGAATTCAAAAAGTAGAACTTTCAACAAAATACATGAATTTTCACTCAACACCCATTACTTCCCTACAAAAAATATAAGAGTTGATACTTCTAACCAGAAAAGACTTCAATATAAAATCAAAATCAGTCAAATTCAAATATAAAGATAGATTCTCAACAAAAAGGACGATTCTTTGACAGAATAATTTAATTCGTAGCAAACAAATAACTTGGACCAAAATTTTCTTCAAACAGAGAATACAGGGCGATCTTCCGAGAAAAAGGGGAATAATAAGGAATCAATTCTTTCAAAAATAATTAATGTTAATACCATATCGAACTCAATATGAAAAACTTTCAATTCCTCAAATTTCGAGTTGAAATATATATTTCGTTTTCAATACAATAGATGAATTTTCCACCCAAACAGCTGATTTTCAACAAAGCAGTTGAATTTTTGACCGAAAAAGTTCATTTTCAACAGAGGAAAACTTATTTACCAGAAACCATGAATTTTCTACCAAAAAAAGAATTCTCTACCAGCCGAATTAACCGTAAAAGAAGGATTTTCAACAAGAAAGCTTAATCCTCAACCGATCAGATTAATTTGCATTCGATAAAAGTGAACTTCAAACCGAATGATTGCATTTCGAAGGAACAAGATTAATTTTTTAACTGGTTTAATTGTTGATTTCTCTTGCATCTGTCGATATTTGCGGAAAAAAAGGAAAGGCTTTTGTTCGAACTAATCTAATCTACAATTCATCAGATATAGCAATTAGAAAAGTTTTAGTACGAGAAAATTTTCTTTAATAATTTAGAATGTTCTAGTTCACATAACAATTTAACAATTCACTAACCATTAGTAGACTACAAAAATCAATGTTAGTTTTACTTTGGCATTTGTGTAGAAATTCCCTGTTACCGCTACGAACGCAATATTTATTCTCGCTGATCGAGTTGAGCTGCTGAATAATTTAATAAATAAAAATTATGGAAACTAGAAAAAACACCGATAGGGAGAAGATTGTATTTGCGTTCTTCAGTTTTTTTAGCCATCCCTATAAACAGCCAAGAAAGATTAATTTTCTATTTAGAAGAATTAATCTTTGACTAAACATTTGCATGAACAACTAATCAGTTCAACTTTTAAGCAGAAGGAACGATTTTTCAATAAAATACTTGAACTTTGAATAAAGTCGATAAATCTTTAAACCAAAAAACCGATATTTTTCGAAGACAGTTGAATTTTCAATAACGAAAGATACTTCCAGCCAAGAAGGATGCATCTTCAACCAAATAATTGTGTTTTTTATTGCAAAAAGAGGAATTTTAACATATATTCGATCGAAATATGTAGAAAATATATATTGAACATTTTCTAGATATTCTCTTCAAATATTCTTTCATTTTCTCGAATGCTTTTCAAGTAATTATTGGTTTCGAAATATCGTATCTTCTAACGTGTACTGTATGTGAGCCGCGACGAAATTATATCAAGTCATCTGTAGACAAAAAATCAATATTAGTTTTACTTTGGCTTTCCTTAAAAAATGTCTTGTCACCTGTACTGATGCAATATTTGTGCTCGCTAATAGTGCTGAACGGCTGAATGAGTAATGAAATCAAAATTATGGTAATAAAAAAAAATACCGATAGAGAACAAATTTGATTGGTTTTATTAAGTTTTTTTTTGCCATCCATAAACTACCAAAATAGAATTTCCACTAGAACAGATGAAGTTTCAAAAAAAAAATATAATAATAATTTCCAAACAAACACTTGCATTGACTACTAATCAGTTCAACATTTAAGCAAAAGAAGCGATTTTTTAATAAAATAGTTGAACTTCCAACCAAACCAAAATTGGGTGACGGACAACTTTGCACGTAGCAACTTTGCACGTGCCCAACTGTGGACGTCGATGGCCAGACGGACAACTGTGCACGTCCATCTGTGCTCGTCCAAGACAACAGGAGCCCATCTGTGCACGTCGAAATTTCGACGTGTACAGTTATCACTTGTACAACTGTGCACGTGCACATATGGTACTTGGACAACTGTGCACGTCGAAATTTAGACGTGCACAGATGGACTCATTTGCACTTTACCGTGCACAGATGTCACTTTCCTAACAGTGCACGTGCACAGATGTCACTTGCCCAACTGTGCACGTGCACAGATGTCCCTTTCCCAACTGTGCACGTGCACAGATGTCACTTGCCCAACTGTGCACGCTTATGTCCTTACGTAAGGGTTGTACTTAAGTATTTCAGGGAGTTCAAGGAATTCAGACAATTCAAAGAATTCAGAAAATTCGAAGAATTCACAGAATTCAAGGAATTCAGAGAATTCAAGGGATT
>CAKNXH010000367.1:654738-670750 GCA_932178445.1 Andricus quercusramuli
TTCGCCAATCATCTCGTGGTTTCTGACCATCTTTAGGAGAGGATCTCTGCCATTCGCAACGATGTAAGCTGTACTTAAAACAATTCGGTTATGAAGACACTGGAGACTCAGAAGTCCGCGTCCGCCTTGACGGCGTGAAATGTATAATTGCGGAACTGACGAATTGATATGCAAGCTTTTATGCATATGCATGATCTTACGCGTGGTGACATCAAGGGCCTTAAGCTCGTTCTTCGTCCATTGAACCACCCCAAACGAGTAGAGTAGAACCGGGACGGCAAGCATGTTAGTCGCAGATACCTTGTTCAACGCCGACAGATTGGAGGACCAAATCTGTCGAAGAAGATGCTTGTATCTGCTTAGGAGAGACTCCTTCACTGATGTTACGTCCTGAATGCGGCTTTGAGGTACGCCCAGGTATGTATAGGCCTCTCCAGTGTTAAGATGTCTAATAACACTTCTATCCACAAGCTCAGGGTCCTTGGGAACGCCAGTAATCTTTCCTTCCTTCAAATGAATTTTGGCACACTTGTTCAAACCAAAGTCCATCCCAATCTCTTCTTTGTAGTTCTTGACGATATTTATAGCAGTTTGAAGTTTTCTTTTACCAGCGGCATAGATATTCAGGTTATCCACATAAAATACATGAGTGACCTTATGCTCACGCTGATTAGTGTCGCCACAGAGGTATCCAGGATAATTTCGTAGTGCGAGAGATAGAGGCAGAAGTGTGATGCAAAAAAGCAGAGGGCTCGTACTATCACCTTGAAAGACGCCACTCTGAAAGGTGACGTTGTTCGTTGTCAGACGATAATTCCTAGGTGAGATGGTAAATCTAGTTTTCTAAAGAGGCATCAATCTCTCTATGCATCTCACTATGTGTGGATGTACCTTCAAGATTTCCAACAGACAGATGATAAGTCCATGAGAGGTTGAATCGATAGCTTTCCGGTAGTCAATCCAGGCCATTGACAGGACGCGCTGATGGACTGTAATGTCTTTACAGACACACCTGTCAATTAGCAGGTTCTCTCGACAGCCTGCTACACCTTTTTCCGAGCCACGTTGTTTGTACATCTCTCGCTATACAGGCTCAATTCGTTGAACAATCCTGTTGTTTAGGACAGCTGTAAAGATCTTATACAGTGTGTTAAAACAAGTTATTGGCCTGTAATTCTCTGGTTTGGACATTTTGCCTTTTTTCAGTAGGAGTATAGTGCGTCCTAACACCAGCCACTGCGGAATGGGCGTCTCCGACTTTAAATATGAGGTGAATATGCGTGCCAAATGTTGGTGTATAGAAGTAAACTTCTCCCACCGAAAGTTCTTGGTAGAATCTGGTCCAGCACCGGAAAATTTCTTCGTGCCTCTAAGTGCTTTTTTCACCTCTACGGCAGTGACTGATGGACACTCCTCCTCAGATTTTATGAGGCTGTCGCAAAACTCCTCAAAGCGGATGATATTGTCAGTATCTTCTTTCAACTCTAGTGTTTTCGGGATCTTGTACACCTCTCTCCAAAAAGTCTCTACCTCCTTGGACTTGGGTGGATTTTTTACAAAAACAGGGGGATCACTGAAGAGGCGTGATGGGTCAGTGAGAAACTGTTGATTCTCCCTGATCCATCTCTCCCTCTTCTGTATCCTCCTCCTTGCGTCACATAACATCCTTATTTTGTGAACAATATGCTGCTTGGTTGCCAGCAGCTTTGACTTGTTTAGTGTGTGATTCAAGGTCCTTAGTTCTTGGGCGAACTTTCGAACCCTTTCCGTGAACGGTCTACCAGATGTTATGTAGTCAATCACACATTGAACACGGAACGCATTCTGTCTTGCCCATCCAATTTTTTTGTTCAGTTGATGCAAGCGTCTTCTTTTCTTTTGATCCATCGCCGGTTTCAGCCTTCGATTTGAATCAGCCAAAGTTCTCGCAGCACCATAAACTGAGCAATTAGTGGTCCAGAGGACGGACTCTTGCGAGATATCTCTACGAAGGGAGGCATCCATTTCAGCCAGATCTTGGGGCTTAAGAGGAACTTGCATGTTGATGTTCCTTCTTATACTGAAATTGCGATCATCTTCCAGAAGGTGCCTGCTTTCTGCGGTTGGTCTTAATGTCGTTTCATCTTCGTCTGCAGCTTGCTCAAGCAGCGGTTGAGGAAGCACTCCGCGTACATATCCATTTTTCCGGAGGTAGTCGGCTTGATTTCGCAAAGACTGATGCGAAACGTGCTGAAGCTCTGGGTGTTTCTGGCACCACAGAGTATGCATACGCGCCATAAAGCCTCCGCGAACAGGGATAATGCTGGCATCATAGCAGTCTAGCACGTCATTCCTAAGTTGATCCGTCCACTCAATGTGGGCGTTTCGCTGGTTCGTCGTCGTGTTTCCATCTGAATTATTTGCAGCACCCCGAACTCTAGGATGATCGGCATTGTTTGCCGATCCATTGTCGGGTGCTCTGCGCGTTCGATCGTTTTGAACCGCATCCACAACATTTTGGTGGTTTGCTGGTTTCATTGTTGTTCCCACGAGCAGCTAGGGAAAGGGTTCGTCCATCCTTGTAGAGCCCCGCGTGCAAGGATAAGGCTTATACTCTAAGAGGTCTCCCGGTATCCCAGGGTCGCCGTTGAAGACACCTCACCCAGGTGCCATGCAGCTTTCGGCACGGTTTTTACACCTTCGCTTAGGGGTTATTCCTTCGGGACCATCCCTGGACAATTGTCCGCGACTGCTTATTAATTATTGTAACCATATTCAGCATATGGACGCTAATGGACAAACTCAATAACAAGTGGGTCCTAAATAAATGTTGTGTAAAGGAAACACCGTTTGACAAGAGTCAAAGAAATCTGTTGAGATGGTTTGGACATGTTGAGCGAATGAAGGCAGAACGTTTGACAAAGCAAGTATATTCCCAGGTAGAGGGAATGGAAGCGTACCCAGAGGCAGACCTAGGGAGATGTGGTGCGATTGTGTGAATGAGACACTACAGGGGCATGATATAAAGAGCCACAGAGACACGAGAGCTTACATGAAAAAGTGTATGGATGTAGAGGAAACAAAAGTTGTATGTCAGAATAGGCTTGTGTGGAGAGAAATTGTTGAGAAATGTGTGACGAAATGTGTCAGCGGAGTGATTGATTTCTGAAACAAACGATCGTGGATACTCATTGGCCCACGTGGAGAGCTATGCTGATTGTTTGTGTTTGGAGTGAAGAGTTCGGATCTTACTTGGGAGGGGGTGTGTAACGCAGAATGTTAAATTTTCCGTTGGAAAATAATTATTTTTGATCAAAAAGTCTACTATTATATTTTTTGGTTGAGAATCCACCTTTTCTGGTTAAAAAATCTACTATTAAGTTGAAGATTTAACTTTCTTATTGTAAATCGTTTTCAGTGTTAAATTTATCTATTTGGTTAAATTTAATTTTTACGTTCCCATCAGAGAAGGTATTCGATTTTTGAAAATTTGTCCGGGCGCCCCCCCCCCCCTCCAGATTCGGTCGAATGCCTATGTTTTGAAACTGGCTGTGACTGTGTGTGTGTGTGTACATTTTTAGTTTGTTAGCACGATAAATTTCGAAAGAATTGACAGATTGGATTGACCTTTAGTGTACTTTTTAAGTGTCCTAAACTAAAGGTCAAGTTCGTTATCCAGCCATTTTGGACAAAAATTCCAAAAGTTAGAGCATTTTCAAAATATGAAAGACCACTTTTTCTCAAGATTCAAGAATTCTCAGTACGCTTGTTCGTAGTACCCAAAAATATGAAGAATTTCTCCTCATAACTTTTTTCAGACACGAGCAAAATGACCAGAGTTATAGCACTTACCTAATTAAAAAGAAACAAACGAAAATGAAAAGTTTAATCCAAATAACGCACGATATGAGAAAAAGTTAATGAGAGAAAACTGTTGCTTTTTGGAAGCCCTACAAGTTTATTATAACTACCTTTTGAATTTTCTTGAAAAATAAAAAATTCAAATTTTGACTGCACAAAAAATAATGAAAAATAAAAAAATCCATTTTGCGTCCAAACTGTGCAGGATACGACAAATGATGAGCAAAGAAAATCATACACTCTAAAAAGATCTACAAATGTGTTATTAAACACTTCTTGATTGGTCGCGTAGTTTTTATTTTGTTCGTAAAAAACAATACGAACGAAAAAATTAAATTTCTGGACAAACGACACAAGATAAGAAAAGAAATCAGACGAAAGTTGTTATCTCAAAAAAGAGCTATAAATTCATCAATCATCATTTTTTGATAGGATGCGTAATTTTTGTTTTAATCGTGAAAAATAACACTGAAAATAACAAAAAATAAAATTTTCAGGAAAATGTCGCACGGTACGAAAAAAATTGAGGAACAATGGCTGTACACCCAAAAAAGATTTTATGGAACATGCAGTTTTTGTTTCAATCGTACAAAATATCATTAAAAATAAAAAAATAAATTTTTTTCAGTTTTTGATAAGACGAGTAGATTTTCTTTAAATCGTAAAAATAAGACTGAAAATAAATAAATTAAATTTTTGGAAAAACGACACGAAAGACGAAAAAAATGAATAGTACAAAATACAGCAATCCGGTTGAAAATTAACTTTTTGGTTAATTTCATTATCTTTACATAAGTGAAAAACTCAACTCTTATGTTGAAAATTTGTCTTTGGTTTGAAAATGTATCTCTGTTGATAGAATTTGTATCTGCTTTTGTTAGAAATTGTTTTTCATTATAAATGAAAATCATCTCTTGGGTGAAATATTAGATATTATATTTTTTGTTCAGAATTGACCTTTTTTGATGTAATGTTCCATTACTTCGTTGATATTTGAACTGTTTTTTCACAATTTAATTTGTTATTGTTGAAAATTCATCATTTTAGTTGAAAATTCAACTATGTTGTTGAAAATATAATTACTTTGTTGAAAATTCAACTATTTTGTTGAAAAAAATAATTATTTTGACAAATATTTAACTTTTTGATTAAAAAGTAATCTTTTTAGTTCACAATGTTCTTGGTTGACAATTTATCTGTCTTCTATAAAGATCGTCTTTTTTTCTTGTAGACTCAACTATTTAAAAAAAACTGTTTATGGTTCAACTTTTTGGTTACGAATTCATTTCTTTTCTTTGCAATTTCAACTATTTTTTATGAATGCAACTGTCTGGTCTAGATTCTTCTCAATTCAAACAGTTGCATTTACAACGAAATAGTTCATATTTCAAGAAAAATAGAAGAATTTTTCATCGAATAGTTGACTTTTCAACCTGTAAAGACAGTAATGCGTATTTTCATCCAGAATGTTAATTTTCAATCAATTAGCTGAATATTCTGCGAAAGTAATAAAATTTTCCAACCTTAAAGAAGAACTTTTAACAAAACAGTTGGATTTTTGAGCTGAAAGATGAATTTTCCACCGGAAAATATATATTTTCAACAAAAAAGTATGTAGTTTAATTTTCCAATGAAATAATAAATTTTCAACGAATTATGGTACAGTTTCAGTAAGAATAATCTATTTTCAAAAGAAAGACCATTTTTCAAGAAATTAGGCAAGTTTTCAGCCCAAGAGATGGATCTTCAACTGATTAAATCAACAAATTAGCTAAACTTTCAACCAAGCAGTTAAATTTACAATCAAGACGATTAATCTCCTACACAAAAATACAAATGTAAAAAAATACATGAATTTTGATCCAAATTATTTAATTTCAAACTGAAATCGATCAATTTTCAACTCATAATAAAATAGTTGAATTTTCAGTTTAGAAAAATATTCAAGAAAAAAACAGAACAAATTTTGGGTACAGTTCCGAATAGCTGAATTCTCCGATTTCCTTAAACTCCGTATTCTCATGTATTTTGACTCGCTGATTACGATTATGATAGTGAAAATTTGCGACAAGGCGATTTTCATGGTAAAACCATTTTAAAAAAACATAAAAATCATGGGTTTTCCGTTTATTCAAGCCAATACGCAAAATTTCGCAAAATCGCTCAAACAAAAGTTATAGATCTCATTGTGATACACATTTTTGTTGCAAACATTTTTTTCTACCAGTGGTAGTTTTCGAGAAAATTAGTGACACATCGATCTTCATGGAAAACCCATAAAAATCATGGACTTTAGCGTTTATCTAAGCCAAGGCGCACATTATCGCAAAATATTTCCAAACAAAGTTGTAGATGTCATCGAGTTACACATTTTTTGTTTCAAACATTTTTATCTACGAGTGATAGTTTTCGCGAAAATTAGTAATACATCTAACCGTCAGCTCTTTCCTTACACTTTTCCAACGCTCTACTCTTTGTTCCTTTCCCTTCCTTTCGCACCATCCTTCATCTTTCCTTCCTGCTCTCCTCTCATCTTCATCCCTTCACAAAATACCCTTACATCCCTTCACCATCTAATTTTTATATATGTGTGAAGGAGAAAAATTGTGCACTGCACAGATTTCTTCCGGTAGTGTAAAAGAGTGAGGGGGCATAGAGTAGTTTCATGTGCCTGCAGAACGCAAGTCTCTCAGCCCCAAAGGTATTTCAGGGTGTGGAAGAAGAGCAGAGAAGGAACGAAGGGGCAATCGATGGCTATTCCGAACGCGCGACGGAACTCGATTGCATTGAAAAAATCAAACTTCGATTTTTGGTCATCGAGTCCCGCCCGATTTGTTCAAATTTCTGGAAAAAGAAGTTCTTTATTTTACTCACATCGGTCAGCATTAATCTGTGCCCCGGGCTTTTGAAATTAATATGTCGTCCTAAATGGAAAAAGCTCGATTTAAAAAAAAATGCAAAACAGATGTACTTCGTATTAACTTACTGTAAAATAAAGTATAGTCCCCTTTTAAGGAAATGTTCAAGGAATAACTTTCACCCCATAACTTTTAATTTTGATGCCCTCAACCCCCTTGTATTGTGATTGGAATATGCCCAAAAAAATGCAAAATATCAGTTTTATCTAAAATTCATGCTCAGGATGATATTTTTTAGAATATCCTCTGAATGAATTATTTTTATGTTTGATAAGTCACAAATTTTCACGCATTTTTGAACAAGTTAAAGTTTTTTTGAACAAATACTATCTCTTTAAACAATTTTTTCTCGCCAGACTAGGGTGGACGGAGCGATCCCTCTGAGGTCATCAGTTAGATGCATATATTCGAAGCACAGGCCTGGTGGTTTATGCAAGATCATGTGTGTGTGTGTATCCATTACTCGAAATGTACCACCGAGCGTGAGTCACTCGTAGAGGCCTGAAGCTCAAGGAGATCACTGGCTCATTTTCGATTATTCTTAAAATCGACTTCGACTCGCAAGGCTGGTCCCCCCGACCTGGGGCCTCTGCCTCGGTACGTAACCAGCCTCTTCTGAGGGTTATTTCGGAAATGTTATTCTTGAAATTAATCAACATTTTTTACAAAAAACTGATGTTTTGCATTTTGTGGGGCATTTCTGGGCACAATACAAGTGTGTTGGGCGCATCAAAATTAAAAGCGATCAGATGATTCACGAAAAGTTGATATAAAGTACTTCTTTCTCAGTTTTTCCAAAAACCGAGCCATAACCATTTAAAACCCCATGTTAATTTCGAAAAACTGGAGGCACGGGTCAATGTTGAAAGATTTTTTAAAAATTCAATATTTTTCTTTTTAAAACAAACAAATTGGAAAAGGGGGTATTGGTCGCCAAAAAGCAAAAGTAGAATTTTTACAGGTATAAGTTCTTGTAAAACAAAGTGTCAAATCAATCACTGTTTATGCACATTATTATCATGATTATTATTCAAATCGTTCTCATTATAATTTGTATTTCGTCCGTTTATCTTTTACTTCGCAGTGCAATGACATTAATATAATTATTATTATTTTCGATCACTATCCCTCGTCTCTTGAATTTACAAAATTGTTTCAATATTAGATAAGCCGTGAGGTTAGAATATAATAGTATTATAGTAGTTGCGATTAATACTAAATCTATGTAACGCGAGGATGCGGAGAAGCGAGGCAAAGCAGATGACAGGAACAACAGAACAAGAGAGAATAATTTGATTGGGCCGCGCGCCCCGAAATTCGACGGAGTGGGAAAAAACTCTGAACCGAATTCCCAATCTCGACTCCACTCACTCGGGGTGGGAGAAGCCGCGCGCTCTCCACGTAAAAGAGCGCGATTCTGCCACCGCCGACTCAGTCAGCATCGAGCCTCCAACCGACCACAACGTGCCTATCTGTCGACTTGTCAGCCTGCTAGCAGCTCTCGCTTCTCCAGCTCTCCCGGACTAGGGAGAAACCTGGAAAATAAACATCTTTCACGAGAACCTGGCTTCGTTTCATTCTACACATCTACAACTGCTCTTCTCAGAGCAAATTATCTGTCAGACGAAGGAAATACTGTCCTTTTAAGGACAATATATATTACTTGAACGCACTACGACATCTTCCTCAGCGAAGTCTCGACGTGTTATGACCACGGACGTCATTCACGCCGATTACAGAATCAAGGAATTTTTCCGAGCCTTGTGCTCATTCGAACGCACCACGAAATATTCCTCGGCAAAGTATCGACGCGTTATGACCACGGACGTCATTCACGCCGATTACTGAACCAAGGAATTTTTCCGAGCCTTGTGCTCACTCGAACGCACCACGAAATCTTCCTCGGCAAAGTATCGACGCGTTATGACCACGGATGTCATTCACGCCGGTCACTGAACCAAGGATTCTTTCCGAGCCTCGTGCTCACTCGAACGCTCCACGAAACCTTCCGTCGCGAAGTATCGACGCGTTATGACCACGGAGGTCATTCACGCCGATTACTGAGCGAAGGAATTTTTTCCGAGCCTCGTGCTCATTTCGAACGCAGTACAGTTGAGTACCATCCACGGTGCTCGATTCGACGATTGATATCATCAAACATCGGAAGACATAAGGACCGCCGAATGGGAAAGAACCCTCGCCAGTGCAAAGCGCGTTTCGAAGCTCGTCGCTACGAAGCCGAAATCCAGAGGCTTCGCACCGAGGGATACCACACAGTGCCGACGACCGAGGATGCCAATACTAGTACCATAGAGATCACTACACCAGAGAAGACGTTCGTGCCGTGTCTAATAATTGACGCATTGACACCGGTCACCAGTCGACCGCCGCCTCAACCGACGGACGGACGTCCACCATACTCACTCTACGCTCGAAGGACCGTTCACCCATTGTTTCCGAAACCTAAACGTCGGTTAACGTTTCCTCCGGAAAATTTGGCTTACCCCGGGGATTTAGAAGGACACGAAACTATCTTTCGCTGCCGTGCAGACCGGGACTTTGTCATCGCAAAATACTTTCGGGAGATGCGCATACCATCTACCTCCCCTTCGTATATAGACACGGAGAGACCCATCAACGAATAGTGGAAGGAACGTTAGATCATTCTAATATTTCGAAACGCACCAACGGCCCTTCTCAGGGCCACCAAATGCTTCCAACGAAGATTACTTCTTACGAACTTGAAGGAACCTTGAACGGCGCCAATCAGCAAAACCGGGCCGTATCAAATTGACACCCGAACGAGGGGCTCTAACAGCTCTAGCTGCCGCTAGGACCGGACTTATTGGGATATGTCTCCAAATTTCACTGCTCGTGCTAGCCGGCGCAGCACCACAATCGCATCATCCGCTGCATCCCGCGCAGCCAACATCCTCGCCAGGCGTCGCAGTCTAATTCCTGTGCAAGCCACAGTCACTACAATCCGAGGTCGCTCGCACTCTCGAGGAAGGCTTTCCATCCATAGAGCAGCATCAACCGCACACGACAGCATCGACGAAACCGCCCAAACTCTGCCGGAGTCTCGGCAATCGCAACAACCGTGTGTTAATTCAGGATTCGAGGACAGTGCTTCCGGATCGATAACGGAGCCTTCGGCACGTGCGGTGGCATCAACTTCAAACGATATTGTCAGAGAGGCGGGAGTTCCTCCACAATCTCACCATACTCGAGAGTCTCCGGCTGAATCACAAATCAACGAGGTCGCACCTGAATCACAAGGCACAAATACGGAACGCAACCTTCCATCAAACGACCTCATCGGCAGCCTACAAGCCGTGCACCTTTCCACTTCTGGGAGTGGTAAAAAAAACCCAGTGGCGCTCAACTTCACACCGAGACCTCATACAGAAATTAATATGACTTCCCAATGCAGCAATATGGCACCATCGATCCGAGAAGAACAACAGGTTCTGCTAAACCAGGATACGCAATCCATACCATCAGGAAACATGCCATTGCGAGCCACAATAAACGGCTCGCCTTCAAGAAGCATGTCGACGGGCTTCCAGTTCCCTCTGCCAGTAACCACGACTCAGCCTACATCCACACTGTCAGCGCCAGATCTGCTGAGCCTCATCCGCGCCTTTCAGTCGCCAGCACCAACCATACCGGAGTACTCGGGAAAAGATCACGAGGATCCAAGGAAGTTCCTCGCTGATTGTGAACGATTCTTCACTCAAGCTCACACGGATCCAAGTCAGTGGACTCGCCTGATCGAAAAGGGTCTCAAGGGGGAGGCTAATACATGGTGGACAACATTTAAGGGTCTCTCCTTCTCTTGGAACAAATTCAAGGAACAGCTTCTCACCAGATTTGATAGTGTCACCAAACTAACGCAGCTTCACTCCAGCCTATATTCAAGGAAACAAACAGAGAAAGAAAGCGTGGCAGTTTTTCTTCAGGAACAATACCTGCTAGCACAGCGACTGTGCCCTATGATGTCTGACGAACAAGTTACCACCTTGCTGCTAGAGTTGGTGAAACCCACCGTTCGAAGACTGGTGCGGTCTCGAAACCCCACCACATTCACCACACTCCTAGAATACGCAACACAAGCAGAACGAGATGAAGCAGACTGCATGCCAAAAAAAGAACCGAACAAAAAAGAGGAACAGAGCAAACCAGCACCTGATTCATCGTTTCGGAGAAATAGCGAATGGCAGCCTCCAGACTGTCGGTTCTGCTCTGGCAAACACTTCCACCGAGATTGTCCAGTCTTAGCAGCCTACCGGACGACACACCCACAGTCGGAAAACTGGCGAGCCCGGGGGGCCGAGAACAACGTCGCGACCGCCCCGGTACAACATCCGAGCCAATCCTAGGCTCCATATACTCGGCAAACCAAAATCTGCCACGAACTCGCGATCGCCTCGGAAACCGCGAGATCGTGGCCGAAATTGACTCATGTGCCTCGGAAAACTTTGTAAGGTACGACATCCTCACAGAAGAGGAACAAAAAATGTTAAAACCAGGACACAGCTACGCACTGCTCGCCGCTCAGTGGTCAATAATGAAACTTCGAGGATGTCTTTCCTTATCGCCACGGCTGGGCGAACGAGAATGCCCAGGGTTATTTTTCGCGAGTGACGAAATGCGAGTGGACCTCACCCTTGGTCGCACCTGGTTGAAGGATCACGATGTCCATCATGAGCACCGAAATGACATCCTATACCTCGGCACTACGGAAAGGCAACGAATTTACCTGGTACCTCTTCCCAGCCTCCCGGAAGTTCAACCGGCCACCCTGGAGTTTAATTTCTCGCCTACTATACCGCATGAGCACGCAGAGCGTCTGCAGAAAACACTGCACCTGTATGCCTCCGTCTTTCATCAAGGGGGCCAACTCCGCCAAACCCTTGCCGTGCAGCACGATATCCAGCTCACCAACCCTCGACCTTTCCGAAAAGTTCCACGACGGTACTCGGAACTCAAGAAGAGATTCATAGATGAGCAACTTCGCGAGATGCTTGCAGATGGAATTGTAGAACCAGCCACCTCACCCTGGAGCTCAGCTATCATGATCGCCACCAAACAGCAGGACGCATACCGGTTCTGCAGCGACTTCCGCCGCCTGAATGAACAAACGGTGGATGCCCCACAATGCCTGCCAAGGATACATGAGATCCTCAAGGATCTCGGTAAATCCCAAATATTCACCACCTTGGACCTGAAAAGCGGGTACTGGCAAATCCCTTTGACGCCAGAAGCCCGTAAGTATACGGCGTCCCTGATGGTGGCCAGTACCAATTTCGGGTAATGCCTTTTGGCCTGAAGAACGCCCCCGGAACATTCCAGAACCTGATGCGGCATGTACTGGCCGGATATTGGGGAGACTTCTGCATAGCCTACCTGGATGACATCATCGTGTACTCGGATGCCTGGAAGGATCACCCGCGCCATGTCGGCCTTGTTCTCGAGCGCATACGCACATACGGCCTCACATGCTCCCCGCTGAAATGTAATTTCGGTCAATCCAGCCTACTCTACCTGGGCCACGTAGTCACCTCGGATGGAAATCATCCTCAGCCTCGTCACGTGGAAGCCATTCTCAATGCCGCACCTCCACGCAATCGTAAGCAGCTGGCCTCATTTTTGGGTACGTGTAACTGGTTGATGGAGTATATTCCGCATTACTCACAGTTCACCGCACCTCTGACAGACCTCTTGTCTCAAAAGAGACCATACCGATGGACTTCAGAAATACAAGCAGCTTTCGAGACACTGAAAGAGGCCTTCCGACACCCAGCCCCGCTCAGTCGACCAGATCCGACGTTGCCATTCATTCTTCAGACCGACGCCAGCGCCATCGGCATGGGTGCTGTCCTGATGCAGAAAGATGCTAAAAAGAAACGTCACATCATCTCCGACGCGAGTGCCAAATTCTCTCCTACTGAATCACGTTACCATTGTAACGAGCAGGAGTGTTTAGCAGTCATCTGGGCAATTAAAAGATATCGGCCTTACCTGGAAGATCGACCATTCATCTTGAGGACAGATAGTAAGACCTTGACTTGGTTGGATCGGATTAAGGATACACAAGACAAACTCCGCCCTTGGGACGCTTACCTCAATGAGATCACCTTCAAGATTGAGCATTGCCCGGGCAGGGAAAATCAGCTACCAGACGCGCTTTCTCGCCACGCGGATTTGACCGAGCCCTCTCCGGGGGAACCCGACCTCGACCGCATGGTCCCGCCTAAAAGGTCGTTGCCTGAAGCCACGCACATGCCCGTCCACCCTGTTCTCAAAGGAATCCAGGCACCAACTCTCATGGACGAGATCACCGAGGCTCAGCCAGACGATCCACAAATCAGCAATATGATAGTCCAATGGTTCCAGCTGCATGAGCAGGGGCCTACAAATCGACGCGAGGAAGACTTCCTGGAAAACAATCTGTTCAACCAGCAGGGATTTTGGAAACGCTGCCCCGAAGGGGGACACTGGCAGATTCGTATCCCTGCTTCACTACGTCGGAAGATCATTTGTGAATATCATGACAACCCACTCGCTGGACACCCTGGTGCCGAGGAAACCACACGCTCTATTCAGCAATACTTCTTTTGGCCCGGTATGACCCGGGAGGTTCGACGCTATGTCGCAGGCTGCCATCTTTGCTTATGCACCAAGCCCGTGCACAGAAGGCCGGTAGATGGACAGCGACCCCGCACCACGTCGACCGCCTGGGAAACCATCGCAGTGGACCTGATGGGACCTTATCCGCTCACAACGCGAGGAAATCGCTTCATTCTCGTTGTCACCGACCCCTTCACTAGGTGGATCGAAGCTTTCCCTTTACGAAACTCGGAAGCCCCAACACTTATTCGAGTCCTCGAGGACGAGGTTTTCTCCCGCTTTGGCTACCCTCACCGCATCCTGAGCGACAACGGACGCCAATTTACGAGTCACGCCTGGGTAGCTGCCAGCCACCTCAGGAGAGGTCTCACAACGAGAAGGTAACGCAGAGGAGCGTTACTCATTTCGCAGACAGCGGCCTGCCAACTACCGGGATGCTCGACCTTACGCGCGCAAGGCGAGAAATCAGCTGTAAAATGTACATACTACACTTCAAACTGTTCTTAGATTTTAAATAGATTTAGAAGTTTCATGAAATCACGTTTGCACGGGTAAGCGAAGGTCTATGTATTAGAGGGGAGGATTGATATACGTCGTTGGCCGTAACGGGCGACCGACGAAAGGAACCCTTAATATTTCTTTCCTGTAAAACTTTCTATTTCATGTTTCTCGAGTTTCCTTTCCTCTGCCGCTACGACGACCTTCGCTTGCCACGAGCTGTTCACGTGAAAATGCAGAAAATTCTATGCGCCCAGGTACGGGCACAGCTGAGGGCCAGAGATGACTCACCCGTAGCTTTCTAGCCACTTTCTTCACGGTCAAATATTATTTTCATTTTTCAATTTCTTTGGAGTTTCATTTTTCGGCCTTATTAAATGATGATACGCGGATAAACCGATCACTTATCCGTGACTCTAATTTTATTAAGGCAGGATATTTTTATTTTTCATTTTATTTTATTTTATTTTTTTATTTTTTTTTTTTATTTCCATCATACATTTTATTTCTAGAATATATTTCCTATTGTTATTTCGCGTGATCTCATGAAACAAATTTATATTGTATGTGTATAGGGTTAACTCGCAATGAACAAAAGTATTCTTACTCTTATTCGTGTAATTTCATTTCTCTCAATAATAATTGTATTTTCACTCGTATAGCTTCTCATCTTTAGGTTAATTATTATTATAACTACGACTATTGTAATGATTATATATTATGATTACTGTTATTATATGTTATATACTAGGTATTAAATGTTATATTATCATTATTAATAATATTAATTAATTAATTGGTTATTAATCAACATATATTTTATATATTGACGACCGTTATTATACACATTATTATCATGATTATTATTCAAATCGTTCTCATTATAATTTGTATTTCGTCCGTTTATCTTTTACTTCGCAGTGCAATGACATTAATATAATTATTATTATTTTCGATCACTATCCCTCGTCTCTTGAATTTACAAAATTATTTTAATATTAGATAAGCCATGAGGTTAGAATATAATAGTATTATAGTAATTGCGATTAATACTAAATCTATGTAACGCGAGGATGCGGAGAAGCGAGGCAAAGCAGATGAAAGGCACAACAGAACGAGAGAGAATAATTTGATTGGGCCGCGCGCCCCGAAATTCGACGGAGTGGGATGAAACTCTGAACCGAATTCCCACTCTCGACTCCACTCACTCGGGGTGGGAGAAGCCGCGCGCTCTCCACGTAAAAGAGCGCGATTATGCCACCGCCGACTCATCTAAACAGGTTTTTTAAATAAACAGGTTTTTTAAATTTTTCCTGAGTAGAAAACTAAATTAACAATGACCGAAATCAGCACTTCCAGTATTAATATGTAATATGTGATATTATAAATAAATTTAGGTTAAATATCGCGAACAAAGATAGGAATCCTAAATACGATTATTATAATTATTGTATGCATCGCTGTATCCAAAACTATGATCAATAAAGAATATTTTTGAACTTGAACTTGAACCGCCGACTCACTCAGCATCGAGCCTCCAACCGACCACAACGTGCCTATCTGTCGACTTGTCAGCCTGCTAGCAGCTCTCGCTTCTCCAGCTCTCCCGGAATAGGGAGAAACCTGGAAAATAAACATCTTTCACGAGAACCTGGCCTCATTTCATTCTACAGATCTACAACTGCTCTTCTCAGAGCAAATTATCTGTCAGACGAAGGAAATACTGTCCTTTTAAGGACAATATATATTACCTGAACGCACTACGACATCTTCCTCAGCGAAGTCTCGACGTGTTATGACCACGGATTTCATTCACGCCGGTCACTGAACCAAGGATTTTTTCGAGCCTCGTGCTCACTCGAACGCACCACGAAACCTTCCGTCGCGAAGTATCGACGCGTTATGACCACGGACGTCATTCACGCCGATTACTGAGCGAAGGAATTTTTTCTGAGCCTCGTGCTCATTTCGAACGCAGTACAGTTGAGTACCATCCACGGTGCTCGATTCGACGATTGATATCATCAAACATCGGAAGACATAAGGACCGCCGAATGGGAAAGAACCCTCGCCAGCGCAAAGCGCGTTTCGAAGCTCGTCGCTACGAAGCCGAAATCCAGAGG
>CAKNXH010000367.1:675750-715357 GCA_932178445.1 Andricus quercusramuli
GAGAAGTTGTGGGCTCCGGAAGCTTCGATCATGGTTCCTTAAAGAAACCAATCCGAAAGCTACTGAAACGTGTACGTCATCCACTTCTGCTCCTTCTGTCCTAGAAGGTAAGCAAGAGCGGAAAATTTACGCGTGATAACATTGGGCAACACTGTTCCTTGGAGTCAGGTCTCTAGCCGCGGATGACCTTACGCGACAGACAAGACAGTTGGAGATGAAGGTTTCACCCCTGGATACTTTTTTAGAGCTACCAATCTTTGTAGAATATTAAGAGGAACAGTGCTGACGGACCAGATGGAGTGATCCCAGAAGAATAGCCTTTTGCATCCGGTTCGCGACGAAATGAGCCTGACGCTGGCAAGCCGGAATCTTGTTGAGTTGGCTGATAAATGAAGCTTTCATACCTCCAAGACAGCCGAGTATGAGAATTATGATATGGACTTTGTAGCCTTGGTACAGCCTACTCAGCTCGAACAGAAGTGCTTGATATTTCGCCAGTTTTTCTCCCTCCTTTGCCGTGATATTACCATCGGCTGGTGCCGAGAATTCAATCACGTAAATGATCTTGTTCTTCAGATCTTGCAGGACAATGTCAGGCTTCGTAGCACTGATACGTTGAGTGGTGGAGAATGAGAAATTCGAGTAGATCTTACACTGATCATTCTCCACAACTGACTCGAGTTCCCCCTGAGCGTATGGCAAGACGGGCAATAGATCAACACCATAGCAATGCCTTAGATGGTAATATAACACTTTTAGAGCTGCATTGTGTCTCTCTATGTACGCGCAGCGTGCATATTTAGAGCATCCACTGAGAACATGTCCAAGTGTTTCTGGCTCTTGATTGCACGCTCGGCAGTTGGTATCGCGTACAGGTACATTCATTATGCGCTCGCGGTAAACTAAGGTGTCTATGACGCCGTCTTGACAGGCAAAAAGAAATCCCTCGGTCTCCGATCTCAATTCAGCAGACTTGAGAAACATGTTGGACAGACCCATCGAGAGCTCTTCTCTACGTATGATGCCGTAGAACATACCATGGAGGGGTTTCTCAGCATGTTCTCTTACTAGGAGCGTATGTTCTGCTTTCTGTATACGACTTTTGAGCACCCGAGGTGTTAGTGATGCTAGGCCATGTGTAATGTCGCTGGAATTAAATAGGAGATCGAGCTCCTCTGCGGCCCTATCCGCTGCATGGTATAGAAACACCGCAGCATTGGCGACTTCATGTTGATGTACGAGACGCATAGGGGAATCCGTGCTTTTTAGAACTGAGCAGGCTGTAGCCAGAACCGTTCTTCGATGAAGACACTCTAAGCTTAGCAATCCTCTACCCCCTCTATCGCGAGGGAGATATATCCGAGGTACGGACGATCTAGGATGAAGACTTCGATGTATTGTCATCATCTTGCGTGTGCTTCGATCAAGTTGCTTCAACTCATCGACGTTCCATTTTACTGCACCAAACGTGTAGAGCAGTATAGGAACGGCCAGCATATTGGTCGCCTGGATCTTATTCTTTCCAGATAATTCGGAAAACCCAAATTTTTCTGAGAATTTGGCGATACCTTTTTCCAAGGGTCGTTTTTAAATCAAGCACATTTTGGGTTTCCGCTTGCGGTATTCCAAGATATGTATATGTTTGTCCAATACCAAGATGTTGAATGGTATTTCCGCCTATGAGTTGAACATCCTGATCGTCACGGGATGATGTAGTTTCTAGTCTTCCTTGGTGTAGATGGACGCAGGCACACTTGTCCAGTCCGAAGCTCATGCCAATCGCTTTAGAATACCTATTTTCCGCCTCTACAAGGATGTTGAGGTCTTTTTTGGCGGAAGCAAAGAGTTTAAGGTCGTCCATGTATAAAAGGTGGTTGACCTTATATTCTCTTCTGTTCGGCGGGCCACATAGGTATCCAGAGCTTTTGCCTCGGAGCACAATAGATAGAGGCAATAGGGAGATGCAGAAAAGTATCGGACTTAGAGAGTCTCCTTGAAAGACACCCCTCTTATATGTGACATAGCTTGTAGTCACTTGTCTTTTATCAAATGTTATGACAAATCTTGTCCGCCCCAAGAGCATAAGCTCTTTTATGCATCTCACTATTTTTGGATGCACCTCCATGCACTCCAGGAGCTTAATAAGTAGCACATGGTTCGTGTTATCGAATGCCTTACGGTAGTCAATCCAAGCCATGGACAGATTGCGTCGATACCTGATCGAGTCCTGGGTAATACACCTGTCTATCAACAGGTTCTCCCTGCAACCTGCCAGCCCTCTCTTGCATCCACGTTGTTCAACTATTACACTCCATACTGGCTCGATAGATGTTGATATCCTCTCTTTGTGGATGCCGGTGGAAAGCTTGTAGCTGGTATTTAAACAAGCTATGGGCCTGTAGTTCTTTGGACTTGACAAATCTCCGGTCTTAGGGATCAAGACTGTGCGTCCTTCCACTAGCCACTGCGGGACGGGTTGTTCTCCGTTTAAGAAAGTAGTAAATATACGAGCTAGATGTTGGTGCGTAGAAGTAAACTTCTTCCACCAAAAGTTGTTGATTTTATCTGGCCCTGGCGCTGAAAAGTTCTTAGTTCTAGCGATAACTTTCTTAACTTCTTCAGCAGTAATTAGTGGACTCTCTTCCTCTGAACCTTGTAACCTTTGCCTTTGGCAAAAGTTGCGAAAGAGTGATATATCAGATGCGTCTTCATTTAGCTGATAAGTACACTCGAACTCCAAAGATACGAGAAGTTCGGGAATCGGGAACTCCAAAGATACGAGCGTCAAAGGGGCTCCCACTCCTGCAACGTTTAGATTTCGGGGGTAATGCGTGAGAACGCACACATGCCTACTACGCGCATGCGCGGTTATGCAATTCGCAGTGAATAAACCTCGAATTCAAATCGGCGCGCACTCGCGCGTGCCACACTCTCGCAAGTGGTGGGGGTAATGGGGAAAAAATTCCGCTCGCATCTCTGGAGTCGAGACGCTCGTATCTCTGGAGCTCGTATCTCTGGAGCTCGTATCTTTGGAGTTCGAGTGTATCTCCATATACTTGCTCCCAGAAGACTTGAATCTCTTCTCGACTAGGCGGATTTTTAACGACACGTGACGCTCGATTGAACGGACGGAAAGGATTAGTAGAATAGGTGGAATTTTCCTGCATCCACTTAACTCGCTGTTCAAGGCGATGTTTCGCTGTTGGAAGAGATCTCATTTTTTGCGTCCAATGCTGTTTGATGGTCAACAGTTTACATTTGTTCAGCGTGTGATTTGCTTTCCTCAAGTTTCGAGCAAGTGCCCTAACTTTTGGAGTGAACTTTTTATTTGATGTTATGTAGCTAATCACGCACTGAACATTTGATGCATGCCGTCTCGCCGTTTCAATTTTGAACTGAAGCTGTGCAATGCGCTCGCGTGTCTTACTCAGACGTACCGAAGTGTCGTTACTTCTATCGTCGTTTAGCAGGGAGACCGCCTTCTCGTAAACTACACAGTTCAAATTCCAGAGATTAACATTTTCGGGGAGCAAATCGCGGAGAGCAGTATTAGCTTCAGCTAATTTGTCCGTCCTGAGGAAGACTTTTTGGTGGATAGATCTCCTACTTCTCATGTTGGCATTACCGGCTATCTGCAAAGGTGGTCTTGCTGGAACGGGTGGAATGTTCGCTGGAGGCTGTTGCTCCTCTTCCTGTTGATAAAGAGCTTCATATCCGTTTTTTCGCAAGAAGGATACCTGATCTCTTAAATACTGAGGCGTTTTATGAGCATATTCCGGGTGCATATTGCCCCAACGGTCATGTAACCTCTTCATGAATCCTCTCCGCGCCGGTGAGCTTCTTTGCCAACAGGCAAGAAGGTCTCTTCTGAGTTGGTCCGACCATTCAAATCGACGTTCTCGCGTTTGTCCGCGGCCATTGCCTGGTCGTCGCCTCGGTTCGGTCCTATCGCCACTCCCAACTGAACCATGGCCTCCATCCCAGAGAGGCCTATTGTGGGTGGCACTGCGCGATACTGGTGTCGTAACCGCATAATTCGTTGCATTGGGGAGTTAGCCCAAAGCAACGTGGCTGACTGCAAGAGCTGGAGCTCTCGGGTGATGGGGTCGCCACATCCCTACGCTCATCACATATTATTATTTTTTTGTTTTCAAACTTTTTCTCGGGTGAACCCGGTTTTTCGTCATAGCCACGGACTAAGTCAAGTGACTGATGAGATCAGGATGTTATAAGTTATTTCAATACGTTGTTTGAAATCATTTACGATGATGTTGTAGGTACAAAATTAGAAGCATGATGTAGTTTGCAGTTTGGCTTTGCCGCTGTTATCCTTACACAGCGGCCGTGAGTGTTAAAGGTGACACCAGTCGCCTCTGGATGCTTTCTTAGAGCTACCATGTATCACGCCATAGGTTCTTAGTCACTTGCTTCCTGATGGTCTAGGAAGTTTGTTACAATGCGACAGGTGTTTAATAAAACCGCCTTTTGAGCTGCCGCCAGTACCCTACTGACTCCTAAATGTTCAAGATGTTCAGTGCATCTTGCGTGCACATTGCCTGTAGCCGAAATCACAATAGGATGAATAGATGCATGTTTCACATTCCTCCATATTGCCTTAACTTCATGCCTTAGCTCGCTATACTTATGAATCTTGGTTGTATAGGTTGCCTGCAAATTTCGGTTGAGCGGACAAGCAATGTCGATGATGTAGACTCTTCCACCTTTTTTCTCTCGCATCACGATGTCAGGTCGATTGGCTCGGATGTAATGATCCGTCTGGATAGTCACATCCCAATATAAGATGTAATCTTCATTTTCTAAAACGGACATTGGAATGTATCTATAGAAAGGCATCCATTCTGTTAAGAGTCCTAGGTTTAGGGCAAGTTGTTGATGTACAATGCCCGCCACATCATTATGTCTGTGCGTATATTTTCTTTGAGCCATTACGCGACAACCATCAATAATGTGCTCGATGGATTCGTTGGTATCTCCACATAATCGGCACCGGTCAACCACGTCTTGATGTAACACGTGTTTGCGATAATTCCTGGTGCTGACAACTCTATCCTGAATCGCAATGACGAATCCTTCCGTTTCTGGATACAGGAGTCCCTTTCTCAGCCAAATATTGGATGCCTCGCTATCCACTTCATATTGATCTAGCGTTTTGGGGTGTTCGCTGTGGATGGCTTTCTGTCTCCATTGCGTTTCTGATTCCTCTATGGTTTCTGCCCTGATATGCAAGGCCTCCTCTGAGGACAAATTCAAGGGCGTGTAGTCAAGATCCGCTTTCCAGATGGTGTTGTAGAGCGTAACATCTCGCTTGCTGTTAAAATAGTCTCGAAACTGTGTAACTTGTGACTCACACAGTTTTCTGACATCTACAATGCCTCTGCCCCCTCTATGTCGTGGTAGAACTACCCTTTCACTCGCCGAATTACGGTGGTGCATTCGGTGTTTCGTCATTTCTACGCGGATGATTCTGTTTAATCGTTCGAGGTCAGTGTTCGACCATTTGATGAGCCCAAAGGAGTACGTGAGAACAGGGATGGCGTAGGTGTTGATTGCCCTGATCTTGTTTGCCGAGTTAAGAGAACTCTTCAGAACCAATCTGAGTCTTGTAGTGAAGGCAGTCGTTAGGCTTTTCTTAACTATCGTATGCTGAATACCCTTAGATTCAAGAATACCCAGGTATTTATATGACTCGCCCTCAGCCATTGCCTCGATGTCATTCCCGAAATCATTCTCTATCTCTGCGGTCCCTAATTCTCATCTGGTTAAATGCACTGTTCGGCATTTATCTAGTCCAAACTCCATGTTGATATCATTGGAAAACTGCTTTGTAACATCAATCACTTGCTGCAGTTTCTCGTCCGAACTAGCGTATAGCTTCAGGTCATCCATGTATAGAAGATGGGTCACTTGATGACCATCCTCATTATCATTTACTCGGAACCCATGAGACATGCTATTTAAAGTTTTGCTCAGTGGGTTCAACGCTAAACAGAACCATAATGCACTGAAGGAGTCTCCTTGGAATATACCCGTCTTAATGCGTATTGATCTAGTTATCCTCGGTTGTCCATGATCAAAATACTTGATTCTTGTACCCCAAAGCATCATCGCACGACTTAGGAAGTCAATGATGCGTGGACAAATTTTATATACTTTTAAGACTTCAAGCAAATAGTCATGTGGTACGGAAGGAAACGCTTGCTTGTAGTCAATGTATGCCATGTGCAAGTTCCTTTGGTGTTTACGAGCTTGCGTCATGGCAATAGCGTCTATATTGACTAGATCTTTACTGCCTCGGGAGTTTTTACAACATCCTTTTTGTTCTTCTGTAAGGATGTCATTCTCCTCACAGTGAGAATAAACCTTATCTGCGATGATAGCTGTAAGACACTTATATATTGTTGGAAGACAGGCTATCGGTCGAAATTCAGATGGATTATGAGCGTCTGGTTTTTTAGGCAACACATACGTAGTACCCTGCAGCATAAAGCCTGGCATCAGATCTGGATGTTCGATGATCTTCTGAAAACACCGCGCCAACGCAGGATGCACACTAGTCAGGTACTTATACCAGAAATTGTGCACCATGTCCGGACCTGGAGCTTTCCAGTTACATGCTTTTTTCAAAACCGCTGCCACACATATCTGTCCTGCGCATCCTCCATCCAGTTTAAGTAATCATGTCCTAGTTCTCTTAGATCATCCCTTACATTTTTCTCCCATCTGTTTCTCGGTCTACCTAGGAGTCTCTTACCAGTCGGTCTCCCTCTTAAAACTTGCGCCACTATTCTTTCATTGCCCATTCTTGCTACATGCCCCGCCCATCTTAATTTACGCGCTTTCATTACTCTATTAATATTTGTTGACCCGTAGAGGGCATGCAGTTCATCATTATGCAGTTTTCTCCATTCGCCGGTCTCTTCGTCCCTTTTTGGACCATAGATTTTTCTAAGTTCTTTATTCTCGAAAACTCTAAACCTATTCTCTTCTCCTTTCTTCAGCGCCCACGTTTCACACCCGTACATGACGACCGCCATTATTATTGTTTTGTAGATTCGTACTTTGATGTTTCTAGATAGCAATCGCGATTTTAGTAGTGTGTTTGCTGCATAATAGCACCCATTGCCAGCGTGCAGCCGCGCGTTTAATTCCGTTTTGATATTATTTTTGCTAGTTATAATAGACCCGACATATTTGAACTCAATAACCCTTTCGAATTTCATATTTTCGGCCATTAGATCCCCGCCTACATTACTTTGTTCGGATCTGACGACGCTCACATATTTTATCTTCGATTTGCTAACTTCCAAGCCAATATCTTTGGCTTTTGAGATTAGGATTTCTGCATTTTTAGCTACCGTATCTTTATCATCCCCTAGTAAGTCGAGATCATTCGCATACCCAAGAATTTGTATGATCCCATTGAGGGTAGCACCGGTCGGATTCACTTGTGCGTGTCTGACCACGTACTCTAAAACTAAGTTAAAAAGGACGCACGAAAGTACATCGCCCTGTTTCAGGCCATCGCGGATCGAAAACTCTTCAGATAAACTTCCGTTTGCCCGTATTCTACACCTACTGCCGCTTAAACAAATTTCGATATGTCTAACTAATTTTCTTGGTACACCCAGGAACTCTAGGATCCAGTACATTCGTGC
The DNA here is from genome assembly GCA_932178445.1 of Andricus quercusramuli. NCBI lineage: Eukaryota > Metazoa > Arthropoda > Insecta > Hymenoptera > Cynipidae > Andricus > Andricus quercusramuli. The sequence continues at coordinate 683,427 of CAKNXH010000367.1, forward strand.
GCGTATAATAGAGTCGTAAGCTTTTTTGAAATCGATAAATAGCTGATCCACTACTTCATTAAATTCCCATTTTTTTTCTAGCAGTTGTCTAATTGTAAACATTTGATCGCTTGTAGATCGGTTTCGGCAGAATCCACACTGGTAATCCCCAATGATTTCCTCAACGAAAGGAGTTAGTCCACCTAAGATTATATTGGACAGGATCTTATAACACGAAGCCACAAGTGAAATTCCCTGATAATTGTTACAGTTCGTTTTATCGCCTTTTTTAAAGATAGGAATAATAATAGAGGTATTCCATTCCTCCGGCATGTGTTCTGTTTTCCAAACTGCGCGTATTAATTTACAAATTTGCCTTGTGAGGCAAGGGCCACCATTTTTTAATCAGTTCTGACAGAAGGTCGTCGAGGCCCGCGGCTTTGTTATTTTTCAACTTCTTTATAGCCATTTCTATTTCTATATCAGCAGGATCATCAATTAATAAATCAGCAGTGTGGATTTCGCCGAGATTACCTTTAACGGGGGCTTCGCGTACATTTAATAGTTTATCGAAATAGTCTTTCCATAAATTCAGTCTCTCTGTCGCATCGGCTACTAGATTGCCATGTTCGTCCCTCATTACTTCCGTTCTATTTTGAAAGCCTTTCCTTATAAAATAGATTCCCAGGTACATCTCACGCGGGTTATTTTGTTTATTATGCGTTTCTATTGCTATTATTTTATTCTTTTCCCACTCCCTTTTCTTGGATCTATAGAGCCTATTTGTACTTTTACTAATCTCGAGATACTTCTTATGTGTTTGATCGCACTTATTTTGTAAGCTACTTAGTCTGGCCTTCCGACGTTTTTCAAACCAGAGTTTGCACTCTTCGTCAAACCATGGTTTGCTTTTGGTTACTTTCTTTAAACCTATCGTAAGTTTCGCGGCTGTCTTTATCGCCTTTTTCATATTGCTCCACAGGGTTTCCGGATCATCCTCGCAATTATTGTTATCGTCTCTCTGTTCTTGAAGAGCGTCGAAACTATTAGAAATCTCAACTTGATAATTTAATGTTTCTGTTGCTGTTTCGAATTTATCTATATTGAAACGAACTGTTGGCTCTGTGCGGCTTGTTTTCTTAGTTAACGCTAGCCTAGATATTAGTTTTGCTATCACGAGAAAATGGTCTGAATTTAAATCCGCTCCCCCATACGATCTTATATCGAGAATGTTTGTATGACGTCTTTTGCTAATTAGAACGTGATCAATCTGATTGTGAGTGTTACCATCTGGTGATCTCCAGGTGGCCTTATGTATATTTTTATGCTTGAAATATGTGCTTTTGACAACGAGGTTCTTTGAAGCTGCAAAGTTTATTACTCTAGTTCCATTATCATTACTGACGTCATGCAAACTTTCTGCTCCTATTGTAGGCCTATAAATCGGTTCTTTTCCAATTTTCGCGTTGAAATCTTCCAATACTATTTTTGCGTTAAACGTTGAGAACTTGTGAAAAACCTGCTCGATTGTTTCGTAAATAAGATCTTTAGTGTCTTCGTCTTTGTCCTCGGTGGGGCAGTGCACATTGAATAATACCTGTTGGCTGAAAGCATCCTTCAGTACAATGTATGATAACCGATCTTTAATGAATTGCATGTCGATAACCGTTTGCGAAATTCGTTTAATAATAAGAAAACCGGTCCCCAGTGCCCGTTTGAAATTAAATTCTTAATCAAATTTTGAAAAAAAAATCAATTACTCAGCTCCGTTTATTTAAATTTATGATTACTGAGGTTATGGATGTTTGTTTGCAAATGTCAGTAAATCTCGATCAGCGATCGATTATCGATTTGAGAACTAGAATTTGGTGTTCAAAATACATCTTCTTCGAGGAATGTGCGTTCAAAACTGAAATTTTATTCACCTTGACCATTCTTCCAGTGTCTTGTCGTTCTAGGAAGTAAGCCTGGTAGTCCAGGTGTTCAAAATTCATCTTCCCTTAGAAAGTTGCGTTCAGAACTGAAGCAGGAGGCACGTTGGAACCACGAGGTTATTTAAAATTTCAGTTATCAACACAACTTCCTGGAGGAAGGTGTATTTGGAACATCTGGACTACTGGGTTTAATTCCTAGAATGACGAGACCTCAGAAAACCGATCAAGGTGTTTTAAATTTTAGTGGCGAACACAACTTCCCTAAGGAAGATGTATTTTAAACACCTGGACTACCGAGTTTACTTCTTAAGATGACGAGAGCTTCGAAAACCCACGAAGTCGCCTAAAATTTTAGTAATGAACACAACTTCCTCGAGGAAGATTTATTTCAAACACCTGGACTACCGGGTTTACATCTTGGAATGACGAGACCTTTGAAAACCGATCATCGTGTTTTAAATGTCTATTACGAATACAACTTTCCCGAGGAAGATTTATTTTAAACACCTGGACTGCCGAGTTTACTTCTTAAAATGACGAGAGCTTCGAAACCCACGAGGTTGACTAAAATTTTAGTTACTCGTATAAACACAACTTCCTTGAGGAAGATTTATTTTAAACACCTGGACTACCGGTCTTACTTCTAAAAATGACGAGAGCTTCGAAAATAACATTTAAAAAAAACGGCTTCCTTTCGGGCTTCCTTTATTTAGTATATAACAATATATATATATATATATATATATATATATATATATATATATATATTTTTGTTATATACTAAATAAATATTTATCTAGACATCCTGCATTTTGTATTTTCAGAGTATTACGTTATTTTCACATCGTATTGTCCATTGCCATGGTTGAAAATATGGGATTATTTCTCATGCATACATAACAATAACTTGTAACAGGCAATACATTAATTTCTGAATTAAAAAGAAATTATTGCAAACAAATTTTGTTTCCCGAAATTTCGTATCGAAATTTATAGTGCGCGAAAAGTCAAGAGAAAATGGCCCATGAAGAAATTTCATGAAATATTCATCTTGTGCTCTATTATTTCATTTAACTTTGTGAATTTGTTTCGCATGTCTTAAGAACTTTCTGCAAACACGTTTGACCCTGCGAAAACTACTTTCTCCAGATTCTTGTATTCTAATACAGTATCTTTGTAGTACTCATTTTTAGAATTTTTCAAAACCAATATCCGCTGTATTGGATCGATTGTCTTTAAATCGTAATTGTTAGCACCAAATTCGATATCAAAGACACTAAAATCCCTTTATATCAAGTTTTAGAAAGACAGGTAAAAATGTAACAACTTCGACTGTTATATTGGATCCACCATTTTGAATTTTTAAGTTTTTATGGTAAGTTTGAAGTCGGCGACATCAAAAATTTTCTTATTCCGAGTTTCAGACAATCGTATGCAATTGAAGGACCCCTTTGTACAAAGTTTTATATAGCAAACTTCAAGAAGCCATGAAAACACTCAAATTTGGAACACAATTCTTGTTTCCAGCAGAGAATAATCGAAGTTATCAAAAGTTAACCGTGAATTATTATAAAAATCACAAATTCAACAAATTCCCACAAATTTTATATATAAATTTCTTTATAGATTTGAGGAATTATAGTCTGAACTGCTGCGTATGTGTCCTGCATAACTATGATAAAAAGTTACTGGTGCATTACTATACATTTCCATACATTTTCGTAAATGCCCATATGTTCCCATAGATTTCCCCAAATTTCTACAAATTATCATAAATTTCGACAAATTTCAATAAATTTCCACAAATTTTACAAATTCCAATGAATTTCCACAAAGTTCATTAATTTATAAAAACAAATATGGTTTTTAAAAAAAGAGTATTTCGGATTTATTTTCAAAACTAGGAAAGTCACAACATTTTTCTCGAGAGAAAAAAAAGTGCAATTAATTTGCCTATAAAAATATGTACTTTTCAATTTAAATATCGAAACTTACTCCAAAGGTCTCCAAGGGCCAACGCTTTTCAGCGAGAACAATTTATTGGCCGTTAAGAAATAAAATTTAATTTTTTTTCTGAGTACCAACAATTTTTGGTTATTTTCAAAAATTACAATATACTCACAAGGACGTCCACGTACACTTGAAGCTCCAACTTCACTGCTTAAAACCAAGCCGGAACTTGTGTGTATTAGAGATAATGGTGGAAACGGAATACCCTCGGGATTACTTCCACCTGTAAGTTAAAATATAGGGATTTTTATTAAAGAACTTTTTCAATAAACCCCAAAATTCCGAAATTGCCGAGTTCAGTATATTTTAATAGAGGCTGGTAAAATACATAGAACATCAGTAGATTTTACAGAAGTTCTTGTAAAATCTACTGACAAGTCATGTTTTCTAAATTTGTAATAATAGTGCTGTAAATAATACGGATCCTTTTTCTTCATGCAAGTTACAGACAAAGGCGTGCAAATTTAACAATTTTGGTTGTTATATTGGATCCACAATTTAAATTCGTAACTTTGGACATATAATTCGAAATCAGCAACTCCAAAAAAAAACCCTTCTATCAAGTTTTGTGAATCTGCAAATGATCGAAAAATGAGTTTTTCATATCGTTGGAATCGTAAAGAAAAGATACAACTGATTATTTAAATAATTTATCAAATTTTTGATCACTTAAAAAATAATTATTGTGTAATTTTTGGAAAACACACCACTAACTGCAAAGATTGGCGATGTATTTTTTATCAATTAACAGAAAATGAAAGTTATATTGTTGAAAATTGTAATAGGTCGAAAAAAAGTTTTACAATAATTTCAGTTGTGTAAGGTGGAAAAAATCAGTTGAAAACTGATACAGCATACCATTCTTATCTATCTACTTCCGGTTAGCAAAAAACGTTCGACTTCCAATTTGTAAAAATTTATAACATTAACATCTACTTGGCTGATTTAAACATCAGTTGAAAAAATAGAAAGATTGTTTATAATTATAATTATATTAATAATAATAATGAAAAGTCTCTAATTGTAAATGTTAAAAATAGACAAATCAAAAGACAAATCTTAATAATGAAATAATTTACAAATCCCTATTTTTAAAATTCAAGAATTTTTAATTCTATCTCTTCAAAATGGTAAAAATTTGAGTTGTCCATCTCTAAAATTAGAGATTTACTCATATAAAACATTTATAATTACAAATTATAAGAGCTTTATGTTGAACAATAAAAAATTCTGCAATTTCAATGATTAAGTTCGAAATTTCATCAATTGGGAAGATTTAAAATTTAAAACTCTTCACGTTTGATCTCCAAAATTCTTCAGGAACATTTATTAATACATCTCTCAAAATGAAACAGTTTTTAATTGTGAATCCTCAAAATGGAAGAGTTTTAAATTTCAAATCTTTAAAATTGAAGAACTTTTCATTGTACGTCTTAAAAATTGAACGATAAAAAAAAAAGAACTATATTGTATGCCTTTAAGATAACATATTTCAAAATTGAATAATTTGTAATTCTGAAATTGCGGGACCTTAAATTGCAAATCTCCTGAAGTTAAAGACATTTAAACTGCAAACAGTGAAGATTGAGGAATTTGAATCATAAATCTTTAAAATTGTAGAACCTCAAATTGTAAATCTGTCAAATTTAATTTTTTTCATTTATAATTTAAAAATTATGTCAGTTTTAAGCTTTACAAATAAAACGTTGTCATCTTGATGATTTACATATCAAATTTCATCAATTTCAAAGATTTAAAATTGAAATCTCTTGACTTTGATCTTCAAAATTTTCACAATCGAAGAATCTTTATTTATACATCTTTCAAAATGAAAGAGTTTTCAACTTTGAACCTCTAAATTTTGAAGGCTTTAAACTGCAAACCCGTAAAATTGAAGAATTTTCCGTTGTAAGTCTTACAAATTCAACTATGCAAATAATGTTTCAAATTACATAAATTCACAATATAATTTTTTTAAATTGGAATGATTTCTTCATTTGGCCGTTAACGGTCTTTTTCCAAATTACAGAATTTACAGCCAGAGCTATTGCGTATGCGTCCAGCAGAACTGTTATTCAAAGTTACCGGTGAATTACTGCACATTTCCATGACTTTCCATAGATGCCCATAAATTTCCACAAATTTCCATAAATTATCATTAATTTTCACAAATTTCGTGAAATTTTATACATTTATAAAATATACAGAACGTTTTTTTTAACGGTGTTTTCGGGTTTACTTTGAAAACGGGAAAAGCTACAACATTTTTGTTCAATGAAAAAAGATGCGCAATGCGCAATTACATTTGTTATAGGATTATGTACTTTATAAGTCAAAAGTTGAAACGTGTTTCAATGATTTCCAGGTGCCAACGCCATTCAGTGAGAAAAATTAATTGGCCGTTAAGAAATAAAATAAGATTTTTTTTGGAATCCCAGCCATTTTTTGTTACTTAATAAAAATTATGATATACTCACGTTGACCAGCCTGTTCCGTCCGCGGCCGGGGTGCTGCTCGTGTACCATCTGTAAGATATAATATAAGGATTTTCATTGAAGAATTTCTTCGCCGAACTCCAAAAATTTGCTATGACCTAAAATAAAGAGAGGGCAAATGCAATCTTAAAGTCAGCCGATATTTAACAAGAAACTAACTTCCAAATTTCAATGATGTAAATATATTTAGATAATCTGGGGTTTTCTGGTTTACTTTGAAAGTGCGGAAAGCTACAACAGTTCTGTTTCATGAAAAACGATGTGCGATGAAATTTTCTATTAGAATATGCACTTCCTGAACCAACAATTTGAACTTGTTTCAAAGGTCTCCAAAGGATAAAGCCGTTCGGGGATAGCAATTTGTTTACTATTAGGAAATAAAATTTGGATTTTTTTCTGAATCTCAGCAATTTTTTGTAATTTCAAAAAAAATATAATATACTAACGTTCATCAGACTGTCTTCTGTGTTGCCTTCGTTGTCGAACTCTACCTTCAGATGGGCCCTGACTACCTTCAGCTGTAAGATATAATATAGGGATTTTTAATAAAGAATTTTTTTATCGAACCTCAAAAAGTTGCTAGTGGTTCTGAATAAAGGGAGGCCAAATGTCATCCCAAAGTCAGTCGATATTGACAAAAATCGAAGGTTCCGAATTTCGATGATGTAAATATATTTTGAGAATCTAGGCTTTCTATAAATTTCCGTAAATAACTATAAATGCCTATAAATTTCACAAATTTTTCCTAAATTTCTAAAATTTATAGAAATTTATGAAAATTTATTATATTTGTTGAAATTTATAAATTTATAGAAATTTATGATACTTTCGCCACAATGCTTGCTCCCTTCCCCATGATTGGCCACCTCATTTACTCTCTACAGGCACACTGGTGCAACTCGGGATATTCCATTGTTGAAGTTCGTTATCACCATGAAAATTATGGATAATTTGAAAAGTGAATATAGCTTCCCATGTAAAATTTGAATTAATTTCCGTTTGAATTTTGAAAAATTGAAATTTTCGTTGGTGCGAATTCGCACCAGTGTGCCTTCTACGGGTTAAAAGTGCTTACATAATAGTATAATTAAAAATAAAATCACCGATAAATAGCAGAAAAGCGGAAGAAATTAGGACAGCTAATGGCAGTAAAATAATAATAATCTGAAGTAATGAACATTACAAGCTTAATTTTCGATATTTGGAAATTGAAAAACGCCCACTTTCCCCTACTTAAATATCCATTTTCAACCAGAAACTTAATTTTCAAACAAGTAGTTGAATTCTTTAAGAAAGTAATAGGATTTCTAAACGAGAATAGGAATTTTCAACAAAATAGTTCATTTTTCTAGCTAAAAAGACGAGTTTTCAATTAGAAAATACAAATTTTCAACAAGAAAGTTTATTCAAACTGAGTAGTTGAATTTTAGATATCTTATTTTGGTTTTCAACCAAGAAAATACAAACATTTAATGAATAAGTTAAACCTTTAACAAAAAAATGAATATTTAACAAATTAGTTCAACTTTCAATCGACTAGTTTAATTTTCAACGGAAAACAATACATTTTCAACTAATAATTTTAATTTTGAACCTGCGAGATGGATCTTCACACTTTCCCCCACTCTTCTCACCACATTTTCCTTTATACCCCTTTAGCTAATTCCCTTATTTCCTACCATTTCCTCTTTATCCTATTATCCCCTTTCCTACCAGGCCGCGCCGTCCTTTCGCTTTCTTTAGCTTGCTTTTCCACCATCTTTCTTCTTTCCGTTTGACTCCATCCCTTCCCAATATACCTCTACATCACTTTACCTTCCCTACCCTCTTATTCACTCCACTCCTCATTTCCCTAATTTTTTCACCATCCCTTTTCACCCCTCTCTTCCTTTTCTATCATGCCCTTCCTCCTTTCCCTCCTTTCCCGCTAACCCCACCAAGTCATAACCTTCCCTCCCCTCTACACTCTTACCAGGAAAAAAGTATGTCGGATAGGCTCAATCTCGATTAAAGTAACATAACATATAACATATTCCCACAGATTTCTCAAAATTTCTATAAATTATTATAAATTTCGACAAATTTCAATAAATTTCCGCGAATTTCACAAATTCCAATGAACTTCCACAAATTTCATCAATTTATAAAAACGAATTTGTGTTCTAAGGAAAGAGTTGTTTGAATTTTTTTGTTTGAAAACTAGGAAAGCTACAACATTTTTGCCGAAAGAAAAAAAGTGCAATTAATTTGCTTATAAAATACGTATTTTTCAATTTAAAATTCGGAACTTGTTTCAAAGGTCTCCACAAGCCAAAGCCGTTCAGCGAGAACAATTAATTGGCGGTTGAGAAATAATATTTAGATTTTTTCCTGAGTGACCAACAATTTCAGTTAATTTAAATAATTATAATATACTAACGTGGATGTCTAGAACTTGAAGCTCCACCTCCACTGCCAGAAGCAACGTTGGACCCTATGTTCATTCCATGAAATGCTGTAAATTATAATATAGGGATTTTTATTAATTCCAATGACCCCCACAAATTTGAAATAGGCGACCCCAAAACTCCGCTCATAACACTCGCAGAAGAAGGATTTGTAACATTTGCAACATGACCGATACAAATATGGACAAAATGACATTTCAGAAGATTTTAATAGAAGTTCAGTTAAATGTACTGATTTTCTGTAGATTTTACCTAACTTCCAGTTAAATTTAAAAGTAAATGGAAGACGCCGAGTTCAGTATATTTTACTAGAGGCTGGTAAAATGCATAAAACATCAGTAGATTTAACAGAAGTTCGTGTAGAATCTACTGAAAAGTCATGTTGTCTAAATTTGTAATAATCGTGTTGTAAATAATACGGATTCTTTTGATTCATGCAAGTTTCAGACAAAAGTGTGCAAATTTAAACATTTTTTTAACGGGGGTGTCAAGTTGTCTTCGAAAATGGGGAAAGCTACACCATTTTTATTTGATATAGAAAGATGCGCAATTAAATTTTCTATAAATTTATGTACTCTATAAGTCAAAATTTGAAACTCTTTTCAAAGATGTCCAGGGGCCAACGCCATTTAGGGAGAAAAAGTTTATGGGCGGTTAAGAAATGAAATTTTTTCTGAATCCCGGCAATTTTTTGTTATTTCAAAAAAATTATGATATACCAACCTGGATCACCATGCCACTCTGGTGCTGGGCCCATATGTTGTAGTTCACCATATCCATCTGTAAGATATAAGGATTTTTATTAAAGAATTTTTTCGAAGAACCCTGAAAATTTGCTATAATCCAAGATAAAGAGAGGTTAAATGGGATCTTAAAGTCAGTCGATATTGAAAAAAAACCATGTTCCAAATTTTGATGATGCAAATATATTTTGAGAATCTAGGCTTTCTATACATTTCTATAAATGACCATAAATGCCTTCGAATTTTCACAAATTTCCACAAATGTCATGAAATTTCCTTTTCTAAAATTTACAGACAGTTGTTTTTTGTTTAAAACGGTTTTTTCGTGTTTCATTTGAAAACGCGGAAAGCCACAACATTTTTGTTTTATGAAAAACGATGTGCAATTAAATTTTTTATAAAAATATGTACTTTTTAAGCAACAAATTTAAATTTGTTTCAAAGGTCTGTAGGGGCTAACGCCATTCAGTGAGAAAAGTGTATGGGCGGTTAAGAAATGAAATTGGAATTCTTTCTGAATCCAGGCAATTTTTTGTTATTTCAAAAAAATTATGATATACTAACGCAGGGCATTCGGCCACGGTGGTGTGAAATCCGTAAATAGTGGCTCACCTTGTCCATCTGTAAAATATAATATGAGGATTTTTATTAAAGAATGTTTTCGAAGAACCCTAAAATTTGCTATGGTCTAAAATAAAGAGAGGTGAAATTTAATCTTAAAATCAGTCGATATAAAAAAAATCGAAGTTCAAAATTTCGATGATGCAAATATATTTTGAGAATCAAGGCTTTCTATTATTTTTTATAAATTACCATAAATTCCTTCAAATTTTCACAAATTTCATGAAATTTGCTTTCCTAAAATTTACAGAAAGTTGTTGTTTGTTTTAAACGGTTTTTTCGTATTTACTTTGAGAACGAGGAAAGCTACAACATTTTTGTTTAATGAAAAATGATGTGCAATGCAATTTTTCATAAAAATATGTACTTTTGAAGCCAAAAATTTGAACTTGTTTCAAAGGTCTCTATGGGACAACGCCATTCAGTGAGAAAAGTTTATGGGCGGTTAGGAAATAAAATTGGAATTTGTTCTGAATCCAGGCAATTTTTTGTTATTTCAAAAAAATTATGATATACTAACATTGGGAATGAAGATACGATTGTTCGAGCATCGCAGGTATTGGCTCACGTTGGCTCAATTTTTTATTTGTCCCAAATAAAGAGATGCCAAACTTATTCCCAAAGTCCGTCGATATTTAAAAAAAGCCAAGGTTCCAAATTTCGATGATGTGTCATGAAAATTCATTATATTTCTTGAAATTTTCATATTCATGATACTTCGCTACAATGGTTGCCCCCCCCCACATCCTCCACGTGATTGGGCACCTCTTTTAAATATGCTTGTATAAGAGTATAATTAGAAGTAAAATCACTGATAAATAACAGAAAAGCGGAATAATTAGGACACCTAATGGCAATAAAATATTCCTTATCATTCTACTATAAATACTCTTTCTCTTTCCTTCACTATCTTTCCATCATTTCCCCTCCTTTCCTCGCAACACGTCTATCAACATTTCCTTACTACCCCTTCCCACCATCTTCACCAAGCACTTCTTTATGTTTCTTTCCCTTTCTTTCGCACCATCCTTCTCCATCTCTTCCTCCTCTCTCATTAACTCTATTCCTTCCAACTATACCTCTACAACGCTTTACCATCCCTACCCTCTTATTCACTCCACTTCTCCTCATCCCCCTGACTTTTACACCATCCTTCTTCACCCCTCTCTTCCATTCCTATCGCCCCCCTTCCTCCTTACTCTCCATTCGCGCTAACTCTCACCAACAAATGCCACCCCCCCCCCCCCCACCACACTCCACTCAGGAAAAAGCACGCCGGACAGGCTCACTCTCGACCGAAAATATAAAAAATGTTTTATGTTATCAGAACTAATAAATAGGGCTATAAAAGCATAAACTATTATATAAAAATAAAGTTCAAAAACTTTTTCAATAAAAATTACTCAAGGTAGTTGTGCAAAAACCTTTTATCTCTGAAAAAATGGCTTTTCTACAATTTTATTAATCCAAATAATCTTACTGATGATGTAATTTTCCTAAACTTACGAAACACATTTATTTTAACAATGCCTTATGCAATTGAATTTTTTCTTCTTATCGCTTTTCACCAATTTTTGAAAAATGTCTGAAGGTTAAGGAATGTTTGCTCATTCTTTTGTAGAGAACATTCTTTACAACTCTACATTTAAAACAAAACGTAGATTTTCGAAGATTCTGAATACAACTTTGCGAAACTTTTTAAGAATTTTAAAATGTTTGAAGGGTTTTGGTTAAATCCGACCTGAAATTTTTTTTATGTGCACGGCACTGACTCCATATATAATTTTTCCCAAGAATTCGAGAGCGAAAGAAAGAAAACTTGTCAAATATCCGGGGTTTTGCGAGATCCTCGGATCAACAAAATTAATAGGAATGAAGCCTTTTGCTGAGGCAATAATTATTTTCGAGGAAATTATGAATTTTTCCAAAGGGAAAAATCTGCGGATAGCAGAAGACAGCATTTGAACGGCGAAAACCGCTCGCAAATTTATTTTTTTACTCACAATTCTGACGTCACAGAAGCATTTTCAGTTGTCATCTAATATCCGAAGACACAAAACTTGATGATGGCAAACCCAAATTTTGCGAAATACGTCGCGAAATGGGGAGAAAACCGTAACAAAATTGACATGTCCTGTGTACTCGAAGACCATAAGACTGTATTTCTAAGAAGCAAAGCAAACTCGGCATATAAACCACCTGTCAAATTCGCGCTCCTAATCTCCGATGCTCTGAAGTCCGCACCATACATTGCCACTCGCGAAATCGGGGCGCAAATATTTAAAAAGTTTTCGCAGACAGCATCTGCAAATTCACTCATTCTATAGATAAGTCAATTTATGATTGTACGTAAATTTGTAAATGTACCCAGTTTGAAATTATAACTTTGAAATTATGATTCGAAAATTTTGAAATTATAAATTATAAATTTATCAAGTTATCCACACTGTTAAAAATGTTTGGAATTTTCCAACACTTCTACAATACAAGCGTAAGGCAAAATTGCAAACACGGTATTGGAATGCCCAAATTGCAATACATGTATTGTAAGCGTCGTAAATCGTGAAGTCACCATCGAGAATTCCAATACATGTATTGTAGCGTTTATAAGTCGAAAATTGTGCGCATGCGCCTCATCCGATCCATGTATCGCTGCATGATCCGTTGCATACGAAAACTACAAGATTATCTATTGTAGCGTTACACTACATTTCGGAAATAAACTTCCAATACATTTAGTGGAAGTTTTATGCGGAAATTTTTAACAGTACAGCAATAAATTCCGAAACCCTCAAATTCGATTTCGGAAATTTCGAAATCAGGCCCTCTGCAAATTTATTTATAAATACCAAGTTTATCGAGTGGTTTACGAGAAAACGGGTTACAAGAAATAAGCGCAGAATAACAATGAGTTTGAATTATAGGCCGACAGAGTAAGCAGCGGCGGGGTAATGGTCTAGGTTCTAGGCTACAGATTCTTCCGCCATGCGTTCGCGTCCTCATACTATCTTCAATTCTCTTGTTATTTATCATTTGTTTTCCAATAGATTACCGTGAATGTGCATAAATATTATAAAAACAACAAGAAAAAGTTTCAAAAATATATTTCAGAAATACAAAAATTATTATTGTTGACACAAAAATATTTTTATAATCTGTTGATTTTTTCACCAATCATTTCTTTAATTCGTGCATGAATTTCGGGATTTCCGAAATTATAAAAACTAGTTACTTTTAAAGTTATGACAATTTTTTGCTGATAAATATTAATATTTTTTGGATAGGGCGGAGCCACAAAAATCTTTTTTGTGACAAGCTTTTGGAGGGTGGGGGTGCTAAAAAATTCCCTTTATCCTCCAATAAATTATCAATGAAATGAAGAAAATGAATAAAATCAATAAAATTAATAAAACGAATAAGACGGATAGAATGAATCAAAGAAATGAAATCAATAAAATCAATGAAATCAGTGAAACCGATATAAATGTTATTTTATTGATTTGATTAATGTCGTTTATTTTATTAATAATAGATTGATTTTAGTGATTTAATTCAATTCATTGATTTTATTGATGTATTTGATTGTATTTTTTTTTAAATCCAATATTTATATTGATTTTCTTTATTTTATTACAAAATACGATGAAATGAATCAATAAAATCAATAAATTGAATAAAATCACTAAAATCAAGAAAATCCAATTATAATCAATAAAGTCAAATTTATACTGATTTTAGTGATTTAATTCAATTCATAGATTTTATTTCATTGATAATAATTTGATTTTATTGTTTTTAGTGATTTCATTTAATTTATTGATTTTTTCTATTAATTTCATTATATTTTTTAATAAAAAAGTCAAATATTTACAATAAAAAAATCAATGAATTTTGTAACACTCCCGCCCTCAAAAAGTTTGTCACAAAAAAGATTTTTATTGCTCCACCCTACTCAAAAAATATTGATATTTATCAGCAGCAAATTGTCATAACTTTACAAATAACTAGTTTTTATCATTTCGGAAATCCCGAAATTCATGCATGAATCAAAGAAATAATTGATCAAAAAATCAACAGATTATAAAAATATTTTTGTGTCAACAATAATAATTTTTGTATTCCTGAAATATATTTTTGAAACTTTTTATTGTTGTTTTTATAATATTCATGCATATTCACGCTAATTTATTGAAAAAAAATGAGAAACAAAAAGAGAATTGAAAATAGTACAAGGACGCGAACGCATGACGGAAGAATCTGTAGCCTAGAACCGAGACCATTACCCCGCCGCTGCTTACTCTGTCGGCCTATAATTCAAACTCATTGTTATTCTGCGCGGATTTCTTGTAACCCGTTTTCTCGTAAATTTGCAGAGGGCCTAATTTCGAAATTTTTAGAAATCGAATTTGATGGTTTCGGAATTTATTGCTGGATAACTTGATAAATTTATAATTTATAATTTCAAAATTTTCAAATCATAATTTAAAAGTAGTAGTTTCAAACTGGGTAAATTTACATACAATCATAAATTGATTTATCTAAAAAATTGCAGATGCTGTCTACAAAAACTTTTTAAATATTTGCGCCCCGATTTCGCGAGTGGCAATGTATGGTGCGGACTTCAGAGCATCGGAGATTCGGAGCGTGAATTTGACAGCTGGTTTATATGCCGAGTTTACCATTACAAAAAAAAACAAATTTTCAACAAAATCTTTAATTGAATAGGTCAGTTTTTCACAATATAGTTAAACTTTTAACCAATGAGATGAATTTTAAATTAATAATATATAAATCAAAATAGTTGAATCCTCAAGCAAAAAAGAGTAATTTTCAACCAAATACTTGCACTTTTATCAAAGAAAGAAGCAATTTCAACTAAAATAGTTGAATTTTTGAAACAAAAGTATCAATTTTTAACAAAATTGTTGAATCTTCAATCAAACAGTTGCCATTTTATCCAAGAAAGATGCAATTTCTATTAAAATAGATGAATTTTCAAATTAAACAAATTCTCAAAAAAATAGTTGAACTTCTATAAAAAAAAATTCAATTTTACTTTTTAACAACTAAATATGAGTTTAAAATAAGAACTACATTGCACATTTTTTATCAAGAAACTTGAAACTTGAATTTTCAACCAGACAGTTTCCTTTTTTATTCAAGATTTATTATAATAATTTTTTTAATTCAATTTCGTTTTATGCGTTTTTAAAGCTAAAAAGCTTTGAATTTTAGATATTTTGTTCAAAGTTTAACTATATTGTTGAAAACTGACCTACTTAATAAAAAATCATTTGCGCAGGTAAAACTTGAACGACATTGTTCAAAATTGTTTTTTTTTTCTTTTAATGAAGGTTCACTCTTTGGTGGAAAATGTAACTATTTTCTTGAAAATTAATTTTTTTGCCAAAAATTCATAACTTTTGGTTTAAAATTTAACTATTTGATTAAGAATTAACTATTTGGTTAAAAATTCAACTATTTGGTGAGGAATAAACTTTCTGTTAAAAAATCATATTTTCGGGTTAAAAATTCAATTGCTTTGTAGATACTTTATACTTTAGATGTTTTATAGATGCAACTGCTTTGTGTCTTTGGCTCAAAAATTCGACAATTTTGTTAAATATTTAACTTTTTCTGTAAAACATTAATTTTCTTGGTGGAAAACTAATATTTGTTGTTAAAAATTAACCTTTTTTTGGTTGAAAGTTGAACTACTTTGTTAAAAATTCTGTTTTTATGTGAGATTCACCTTTTTGGTTGAAAATTTATTTATTTTTTTCAAATTTATTTTTTGGATTTGTCTTTTTTGGTTAAATACAACTAGTTGAAAATGATATTTTATATTCTGAACATTATTTATCGACTGAAAATGTAGCGATTCCACTTTCAGTTGAAAATTCAAGTATTTGGTTTAAAATTTATCTTTTTTTATTGAAAATTCATAATCTACCGAAAACTAAAAAGTCAAAAAAAAGCTGAAAATTCCAGAAAAACCGCCAACTTTCTAGCATTACTCTAAGAGAAGATAGTTATAAAACAAAAGGCCCTCGTGGACAATAGTGGACTTTTGCCTTTTTCGTTTAAAAATGCATTTCTTTCTGCATAAATTTCATCTTTTTTTTTTTAATGCAACTGTTTGGTTAAAAATTATTCTGCTTCGTTTATATATTTTTATGAAAATTCATTTTTTCATATGAAATTCGAGTATTTGGTTTAAAAATCAATGTCTTTTGGTGAAAATTCATCTGCTTTGGTTGGGAATTCAATTTCTTTGATTGAGGATTTAACTGTTTTATTAAAAAATTAGTCCCTTTTTATTCCATTCAGCTGTTTTTGATTAAAAATAAAAATCTTTTCTTGCTTAAAATATCAACTATTACATGCAGTATTATTATTCATTCTCAAGCTATTTTGATTTAGAAACCGATTTTTTTCTACGCCCAGAAATTTTAATTTGTTCATCTAAACTGTATATAAACATTTAGATTATTATATTTGACCAAACGTCATCAAGGATATACTGTTTTTGGTAAGATTTACGTGAATTCAGAAAATTAAGGAAAGTCCGACCTTGAAAATACGTCAAATTAAAATGTTTTGCTACAGACACTATTTAAAACAATAGTTATTCTTAACTGTTTAATTATTGTGTAATTAAAAGTAAATATTATATTAATATGTACATTGAATCAGCCTAATTGTACGATATTCTTAAATTCAAAGTAGTAAAGATTAACGAATTTTAAATTGAAAACGTTAAAAAAAATGAATAATATGTAAGATACTAACGTGTGAATATTATCAAGTTCAAATTCTGTCCGACGTTAGAAATCTTGATAAAAGGAAGTGAAGGGTAACTCGCTTAGCGCAGTGGTGGGGGTATACTTAGCAGGTCAACGGGTGCCAGTCAGGCGATGACCATAGGGACAACAGCTTAATTTTATTGTCGCGAATCCCGGTAATGAAGTTCAAAATTATATTTACAATGTCCAGTTTAAATATCTCAGGTACGTCAGCCTTCTAAGATATAATCCCGGGCGAGAACAAGCAAGCGAGGGGTAGCGTGCTAGACGCAGTGGTGGGGGTAAACTACCCAGGTAAGCGGGTGCGAGTCGGGAATCGCCCGCTTTTCCATTCCTTCACACCATCATTCCCGACTCTTTTCTTTATTTGCCATCATACACATTCAACCGCTTCACTTCGCTTCCCACTCTTTCATCTCCTTCCATCCTTTCACTGCTTTCCCTCAATCCCCTCCTGTCCCTTCCTTCCCCACCATCCTTTTCCATCACTCTCCTAATTCATTACTATTCCCCTTCTCACACACAATCCCCCACAAATCCCTTCCAAAATTTGTATTATAGTGTACAATAGGGTGGTCCAAAAATGCATTCAAAAAAAATTTTTTTTCGAATTTTTATTGGTAAACCCCCCAAATTTGTTCGAATCCGCACAAAAATAAATGCGTTTTTTTTGTTTTGAAAAAAAATGATATTTAGAGGTGGCGCAAGCCCCATTAAGTTTAACATGTATTTCCCATAAGAAAAAAAGACGATTTTGTAAATCTTATTCAGAATCCTCCATATTATCTCAATCGAGTTGAAACTCAACATTTCTCTTCACAATTAGCCATAGAATACGAATAAAATATCACTTTTCAAATATCACCCACATAAGTCTGTTTTATAGGGTCCCAAAGAAACCCCATAAGTGAAAAAATGGGGTTTGCTGAGTTTTTGGCGCTAATTATAATTTTTTTGCGGTTTTTTTTAATGCGAATTGTTTCTAATACATAAAATATGACTTTCTACGGAATATTACATATTTTAATGAATTGTTTATACAATTTATTATTGTTTTCAGCAATTTTCTCATATAATGGAGTTAGAAAGACGCGGTTTTTTTCACAAATATTCCACTTTTTATTTAATTTTCAATTATAATTATATTATAGTTATATAATATATATATATATATATATATATATATATATATATATATATACAATTATATAATAGTATTATAATTATAAATAATATTATATTTGGATAATGCTAGAAAGATGCGGTTTTTTTTCTGGCTTTTTGTCCAATTTTCATCTGTAGTGAAGTAATAATAAATTTATTTTAACAAAATAATTGTTTAAACAATTCATGAAAATTATTAATAATATTATATTTGAATAATGCTAGAAAGATGCGGTTTTTTTTTAAATTTCTGTCTTTTTGCCCAATTTTCATTTAGAGTGAAGTAATAATAAATTCAAGTTAACACAATAATTGTTTAAACAATTTATTATAATTATTAATAATATTATATTTGAAGAATGCTAGAAAGATGCGTTTTTTTTAAGTTCTGGCTTTTTGTTTAATTTTCAATTGGAGTGAAGTGATAATGAATTCAAGTTAACAAAATAATTGTTTAAACAATTTATTATTATTGTTGATGGTATTCTCTTTGCTTAATTGGTAGAACGTTGCGGTTTTTTCTAAAATTTTCCACTGTTTGTCTATTTTCTATTAGGCGTGACTTGATAATTAATTAGATTTAGCAAAAATAATTGTTTAAACAAATTATTATTGTTTATGACTATCTTCATCTATATCAATTGCGCCTGATAGTTTCGGTTTTCCGGCAATTTGCACCTTTATGTCCTTTTTTCATTTAGAGAGGTAATAATGAATTAAAGTCAACAAAAAAGTTGCTTAAACAATTTAATATTGTTGATAACTAACTTTTCTTAGATAAGTGCTAGAAAGTGGCGGTTTTTTTCTAAAATCTTTCACTTTGCATCGCCTTTTCATTTATGAACAAGTAATAAGTCAGCCACAACAAAAATGATTTTCCGAAAGGTATTGTTGTTTTAAGTGAATTATTCTTGCTCTTTTCACAATGCTTAAAAAAATTGATTTAAAGAAAAAAAGCTATTTTACACGAAAGGCAGAAATCAATATTAAATTGTTCAAACAAATTTTTTGTTGACTTTAATTAATTATTACCTTACTAAGTGAAAAAAGGACAGAAAAGTAAACATAGCCAAAAAACCACAACTATCAGGCGCAATTGATATAGATGAAGATAGTCATGAACAATAATAATTTGTTTGAACAATTATTTTTGCTCGATATAATTAATTATTAAGTCACGCCTAATGAAAAATAAACAAACAGTTGAAAATTTCAGAAAAAACCGCAACATTCTACCAATTAAGCAAAGAGAATATAATCAACAATGATAATAAATTGTTTAAACAATTATTTTGTTAACTTGAATTCATTATGACTTCACTCCAAATGAAAATTAAACAAAAAGCCAGTAATTTAAAAAAAAACGCATCTTTCTAGCATTATTAAATTATAAGATTATTAATAAGTATAATAAATTGTTAAAACAATTATTTTGTCAACCTGAATTCCTTATTACTTTACTCCGAATGAAAAATGGTCAAAAAACTAGAAATTTAAAAAGAAACCGCATCTTTTCAGCATTATTCAAATATAATATTAATAATAATTAAAATAAATTGTTTAAACAATTATGTTGTTAACTTGAATTCATTATTACTTCACTCCAAATGAAAATTAAACAAAAAGCCAGAAATTAAAAAAAAACCGCATCTTTCTAGTATTATTCAATTATAATATTATTAATAAGTATAATAAATTGTTTAAACAATTATTTTGTTAACTTGAATTCATAATCACTTCACTCCAATTGAAAATTAAACAAAAAGCCAGAAATTAAAAAAAAAAACCGCATCTTTCTAGCATTATTCAAATGTAATATTATTAGTAATGATAATAAATTGTTTGAACAATTATTTTGTTAACTTTAATTTATTATTACTTCACTACAGATGAAAATTGGACAAAAAGCCAGAAACTAAAAAAAAATCCGCATCTTTCTAGCATTATTCAAATATAATATTATTAATAATTATAATAAATTGCTTAAACAATCACTATTGTTAACATTTATGAACTATCACTTCCCTCTAATTGAAAATTGGACAACAAATGGTAAATTTGTGAAAAAAACGCGTCTTTCTAACTACATTCTATGAGAAAATTGCTAAAAACAATAATAAATTGTTTAAACAATTCATTAAAATATCTAATTTTCAGTATAAAGTCATATTTTATGTATTAGAGATAATTCGCAATAAAAAAAAGCAAAAAAATCATAATTAGCGCCAAAAACTCGCAAAACCTATTTTTTCACTTATGGGGTTTCTTTGGAACCCTATATAAAACAGACTTATGTGGGTGATATTTGAAAACTGATATTTTATTCGTGTTCTATGGCGTCTTTTTTTCTTATGGGAAATACATGTTAAACTTCATGGGGCTTGCGCCACCCCTAAATATCATTTTTTTTCAAAACAAAAAAAACGCATTTATTTTTGTTCGGATTCGAACAAATTTGAGGGGTGTCCCCATAAAAATTCGAAAAAAAATTTTTTGGACCACCCTAGTGTACAAACTTACCAACAAAATTGACGAATACCGCGAAGGCAAGAATCAGAGTTCCCAGAACGATCTTCATCTTTCTTCTCAGATTTCGTGGAAGCTAACTGATAAATCGGGATCATTTGCACCGCTATATATACCTGAGAAATTCATTAGAATGACGAAATATTCCAGGGGGTGGGTGAAGCCTACGTGCTAAAAGCAACAGAAAATCTTATCAGACAGAACAAACTATCGAAATCGAAATAGCGCTTAACAGACATTCCTGGTCTCTGTCTTTCTACTAACACCCGGAAAACAATTGTCAATCAATGTTTGCCTGGTAATTCTGAATCATATCTAAATTTTAAAACGTATTAAATTGATGAAAGGACATAAGATTTAAAAGTCTATTTAAAGGGGAAGAAATGAAACTTGGCGAGAGTAGTATTATTATTAAAAAAAAGAAGATCTCGCTAAGTTTCAAGTTTTTTTCCGTTCAGTGCAGTCTCGAAAATTCTGTTGCATGATCAATTTAGTACATTTTTAAATTTACATATCTTTCCGAATTACTCTAAGTGAATACAGTTCAATAAAAATGAGTTAAGAGCTGAATTGATAAGCTATAAAATCGTATTTTTTAGAAAACTGTCGAACTCTAATCCCGAAAGGATGAATTTTTTATCAAGAAGGAATAATTTGTGACGGATTTTCAACAAAAAAGCTTAATCCTCAACCAATTAGATTAATTTTCATTCGATAAAAGTGAACTTCAAACCAAATGATTGCATTTTTAAGGAACAAGATTAATGTTTCAACTGGTTTAATTGTTGATTTCTCTTGCATCTATCGACATTTGCGGAAAAAAAGGAAAGCCTTTTCTTTGAATTAATCTAATCTACAATTCATTAGATATGGAGAGTAGAATAGTTTTATTACGAGAACATTTTCATTATTAATTTAGAATGTTTTAGTTCAGAAAAAATATAACAATTTTCAATCGCAATTTGAAATATCTTATCGTCTAATGTGTACCATATGTGAGTCACCTCGAAATTATATTCAGTCATTTGTAGACTACAAAAATCAATGTTAGTTTTACTTTGACATTTGTGTACAAATTCCTTGTTATTGCTACGAACGCAATATTTATTCTCGCTGATAGTGCTGAACTGCTGAATAAGTATTGAAATAAAAATTATGGAAATAAGAAAAAATACCGATAGAAAAAGGATTGCATTAGCAACTAATCAGTTCAACTTTTTAGCAGAAGGCACGATTTTTCAATGAAATAGTTGAACTTTGAACAAAATCTATAAATCTTTAAGCCAAAAAACCTATATTTTATGTTGAACGTATTCTAGATATTTTCTTTAGATATTCTTTTATTTTCTCGAATGCTTTTCACGTAATTATTGGTTTCGAAATATCTCATCGTCTAATGTGTACTGTACGTGAGCCATGACGAAATTATATTGAGTCATCAAAACATCAATGTTAGTTTTACTTTGGCTTCCCTTAAAAAATTTCTTGTCAACTGTACTGATGCAATATTTTAATATTTTATTGGTTTTGTTCAGTTTTTTTGGTCATCCATAAACTACCAAAATAGATTTTCCACTAGAACCGATGAAGTTTCGAAAAAAAAAATTCAAACAAACACTTGCATTGACTACTAATTAGTTCATCATTTGAGGAAAAGGAACGATTTTTTAATAAAGTAGTTGAACTGTTAACCAAAAAGATCAATGTTTAGGCCAAAAAGACAATATTGTTTGAAGACGGTTGAATTTTCCATCAAATAATTGAATGTTTCAACAAAATTGTCCAAACATGCTGAAGGTAAAATGTATGTCAAATAAGACCTTATCATGAGACATACATTACAATTTTTTTCTTAGATTGGACTGGTTACTAATTTCCAAGATAGTTAGATAGGATCTTGAGTTTGATTTTAATCTAATTTAAAATTCTTAAATTTCAAATACTGAGCAATTTACTGAAGTGAATAAATTTGATTAAAATATATGAGGGGAAAGATTAAATGCATTGTTTTTTAGTTTAGTTTAGTTTTAGTTTAGTTTAGAGTTTATTAAAGCCATGGGACAAGTCCCCTACAGGCAACAAGGTATTTACATGAATAGGTACATACATTTTGTGTAATATGATATATAAATATATATTAATATATCTATGCTATAACTTAATCTAAGACTAAGAATTGGTAATAATAATTTGGTAGTCCTAAGCAAAATACAATTCCATAAATTAGATTAAATTAGATTAAATTAAAATAAATCAAATTAAATTAAATATTAGTTTAACGTACACATAGACACAGCATTCGGAACGCATTGATCTTAGAGTAGAGATTGCTCGGTTAAGAGTTGCCGAAAAAGATTAGTTTTGAAAATCATCAAATTCTCCGCATTACGAATATTTTCAGGAGGAGAATTCCAGAATAAAGCTGAAGATATAAAAAAGGAGTTATTGTACATGAAGGTTCTAGAAGGATTAATTTAAAGTAAATTTCCATCTCGCCTTGTAGTACGAAACCTAACATCATCTACATATATAAACATATCTCTAAGATAGGAAGGATTACCTGTTGTTAGAATACTATATAGATTAGTGGCCATAAAGTATTGGCGCCTAGTTTTGACTCGTAGCCAGCCAAGTGAGTTCAAATACGATGAAATAGAGGAATATTTAGGTAGATCAAGAATAAAGCGCACGCAAGCATTAAGTGCTCGTTGTAACATAACGTCTCGCTCAAGTGAAATATCATCATACACTAAACAACAATAATCTAATAATGGAAAGATTAGAGCAGAAATCAATTTTATGCGAAGTGATTTCTCTAGAAATTTTCTATTTACTTTAAGAGGACATAATGTCCTATTTATTTTATTAACTATACCGTATATAAGATCTTTCCAATTTAGAGTAGGATTCAAAATAACACCCAGACTACGAGCAGAGATAGTATGTTGTATTAAAGTACCATTTAGCATTAGTGGTGGGAGAGAATTGAGGTCGATATTATTGAGAAAAATAGCATTACCTAGGATCATGGCTTTTGTTTTGGAGGCATTTATCTTTAACTTATTCTCGTTTACCCATAAGACAAGTAGGGCGATTACCTCATTCATAGTGATAATTGCCTGGAATATTTCCGAGGGAAAACAATGAATGTAGACTTGTAGGTCATCAGCATATATAATATAGTGTACTATACGTAGGAAAAGCTTTAGTTCAATTAAGAAAATTAAAAATAGTAGGGGCCCTAGTACAGATCCCTGAGGCACTCCTCACGTTATTGGAAGCCAGTTCGATCTTTCATTATTATCAGGATTTATAACAGCTTGTTGTCTATTTGAAATATAAGAATTAAACCAAGATAGGGCTGCATCGGAGCAACCAATTTCTTTTAACTTGTGAAGAAGAATGCCATGATCTACTAAGTCAAACGCTTTACTGAAGTCGAAGAGGACCAATAATGTTATTTTACGGGAATCAATAGCTTTTTTGATTTCAGTTGTTATTTTGAGTAATGCAGTCTGAGTACTATGACCCTTTCTGAAGCCCGTTTGGTATACATCGAGAAGATTATTAGTCTCGAGAAAAGTAACAAACTGTTTGTGTACTATTTTTTCAAGAACTTTAGATAACGCACATAGTAAAGAGACAGGTCTATAATCACTTGGAGAAACTGGATTTTTTATTGTAGGTATGGGTCTTATGATTGTTTTCTTCTCTTGAAGTAACTAATTGGAAGTTCATCTGCACCTTTGGAGTCGCTTTCGCATGATCGAATTGCCTCACACACATCATAAGGTGTCACCTCAGTAAAGTTAAACAGTGAAGACATATTATTTTCCAAATGACAAGGTTCAGAAAAAGTAATTTGATTATAATTTGTAGAAACGTTTAATACTGAATTGAAATAGAAGTTGAATTCGTCAGCAGTAATTGAAGTAAATATTGAGGTATTTTTAGGATTGATAAGACCCAATCTGCGAAATTCATTCCAGAGGTGCTGAGGTTCAGTGATGTTTGACAATCTAGATGTATTATATGCAATTCTGCTGTTCTGAAGTTCAATTTGTACCGAGTTTCTCAACGAGCGAAAGTTTGACATCAAATAGAGGGAATTATTACGCTTAGCTGCATTGTACAGCCTATCTCTTTTCCTCATTTTAAGTCTGATTGTGGGTGTAATCCATGGTGCCGGAAGGTTCTTAGGTTTATATGCACGAAGTATAGAGAATTTTTCATTGGAATCCAATACAAATATATTTAAAGAATTTACTCTTCCGTCAATAGAGGCAGAGGATAGTTCATCCCAATTGTGTGATTCCAAGTATTGTAAAAAGTCCTCAACATTTAGGTTACGGAAATCACGATAGTAGAGAAACCTAGATTTCTGTTTAAGCGACTTGTATTGGTACTTAATTTGTATAAGGTCATGGTGAGATAAGGAAGATACTTCTCTTTGACTATACTCTATAACCATATCATTATCATTTACTGCGCAAGGATCCAACCAGGTATGAGAGGTGGCGGTATGGTGAGTGGGGGAGAAAGGAATTAATGACAAGTTATTCAAGTATAAAAATGGTCTTATTTGATCCGAATAATAAGATGATTTACAAAGATCTGCATTGAAATCACCAAAAATTATGATATTAGTAAATGTCGGAGAATGAAGAGTAAATTCTGCTTCGAAATCAGAAATAGACCCCGCATTCGGGGGTCGATACACGACACAACACATGATCTTAGGTGCGTTAGGTGCAATGATCTCTAAAATCATAAATTCAGGTCTAGGAGAAATAATAAGATCCGAGTCAGATTCAGACGAGCATTGGAGAATACGTCCAATTAAAGTTTGGCGAATTGTTGAGGATAGGCGCAGGATAGTGCAAGACGCAAAATGATGTTTGAAATTGTCAAACGCTTAAGTGTCTGTCGCCACAGAATCAGAGCCTTTGACAGATTTCCCATTCATAGATGGTATAAAATTAGGCTATCCTAAGTCTCCTCGAAGCAATGAGTGGGGTTTCTGTTTCTCGAAAATGAGAACGAAAGAGACGTGTGCGATAATTATAAGATGAATAGAAATATTTTCTTAGAATGTAAGCGAAATATGTAAGCAAAATGCGTGAAATTTAGGAATACGATTGACGTAAAACCGAATGTATGAGTGAATGTTTAGTTCTTAATAGAATAAATGTATTCACAAGCGAGTTGGTTGATGCGCGCTGACACGAATCGAGTTAGATTCAAAATAAAAGGAGAGGCAGAATTTTTCTGCTATCATATCTTAAACTTCTCAACGAACACAAAATCGAGAATGTGAGTTTCCTAAAAGATTATTTAAGAACGTGCAAGCGAAGAGCCGCTTTCCAAAGGTCAACCAGTGCATCGCTAAAATAGATGTAAAAAGCAGATCGGAAACGATTGTTCCGATCTCATTGAATCAAGAGGGTTGAACGGTGGAGAAACCTAAGCGGCGCTGCCGGAAAACAACCAAACACGAGAACCGAGCGGGACAGCAGGCTTAAAAGATCTTTAGGGGCAAGCAAAAACATGCTACCACGGACTTGTGCCATGAAAAAAGGGAACGATAGTGAAAAATGATTTGGGGAATAAAATAAAAAGACTTTTGAGATTTCGATTCGTTCAGCGTATATTCGGTGTTGCCGATGACGGGAAAATTCCACGGTTTTCGGGTAATTTCACTAAAGTAGTGAAATTTCCGGGAAGATTTCTAAACTTCCAAGGAAATTTCGTTCTGACGTCATGACGCGCGGAAACTCGGGGGTCCTGCCTGGCAACACTGGGGGCATTAATCAGAACGTTTTCAGCTCCGGAAAAGGCAGGTTGTAGTTCGGCGTGAGACAACCAAAATAAAAACGTATTTTCCATTCTCAGCGTTTTGTCAAAAACCATTGTGAACCTTGGTGCGTGCGTCTTCGAGCATAGCGTAGGCTACGCTTCGTTTGTTTTCCTTTTACGCTGCTTTATACCACATTAACAAGTGGAAATTTGCGCCTCGCGTCTTTTTGTGTCGCATCCTCGGTGTGAACTTTTGTGCGGTCTTGTGCGTTTAACGCAGTTGTAACTGAACTGTGAATTGTACCTTGTGCATCTCGAGTGTAAATCTGTCTTGTGCATCAGGTTTCTGTGACTGGAGTGAAAATTTGTCATTTGTGACCTTCTTGTGACTTGCGCTATGGAATAAAAAATTGAATCGCATCCCCATTATTTCAACATTTTGTTCACCCACCTCCTAACCCGTACACGAATATACATACCGACACCTCCACCCTGCCTTCCCTTTCTATCACATCGAAGAAGATAAAATCCAGGAATTTCTACTAGAAAGTCGTTCATATATTCATTCAGCCAGGTTTCAGAAACCGCAATTATGTCATAGGAATTATATAACAGAAAAAAACGAAATTCATGGATGTGCGCTCTGAGAGACTGGGCATTTACATGGCAGATGGTGAGAAATTTTCCTAAAGTAGAATTACATTTATTAGTTGCAATAGAATTAGAAATATTTGAGCTTGAAGATGAAGATCTGAGGTTCCGTCGGCCTCATGCACTAGTATCACTCTTCTGAAGTATGGGCTTAAGTGTCTCTAATTCAGAACTTGATGAAACTCTAAATGGAGATTCCACGTCGGGGAGCCTGATGTATATAGCCTCATTGCGAATCCATAAATTTTTTGCTGATACGTTTGACTGATTTAGCCAAGCCCGAGTTTCCTTGTAGAGAGAGTAAGTTCCAGGTGGATGATTGTAGTTGAGGTATACCATAGAATCTCCGAAAGTTGAGTCAATCGCACTAGCCTTAAGGACTCCAAAAGATCTTTTGGCTGAGAAGATCTGGTCACGTACTGCTCTGCTCGCAAATCGAACAAGTACTGATTCCGCAGTCCCATAACCAATTCGGAAAATATTCACTACATCAGCGGAATTAATTGAGAGGCTCAGAGTGTTAACAATTCCCAAAGTGGAAGATGAGAAAGAAAAAAAAATTGTTATGTATTTTTATTTTTATTTTAGTCTCTACATTTTTATTATTTTTCTTTTTTTTTATTACCTTATTATTTTATTTAAAAAATTTATTTATTTTATTCGATTTTTTTCACTTTTTTCCTCAAAGAAACATTTAGAAGTGTTTCACGAACCTAAAGAACAATGAGTGAGTTTTTCGGTCATTAATATCTTCGAAATAAAATTAATTTCCCGTTCACACATCATCATAATCTAACCTCTTACATATAATTCAGCTCAGAATTCTTGGGACTAAAAATTGTCGATTTTTAGGGTCACTATCTTTTAATTTTCCATAAAAGAATAAAATTTTTTAACAAAATACTTGATTTAAATAGTTGATTTGTCAAGTCAGAAATAATTTTTTTAGAAAACATTAAAATTTTTAACCCGAAGAGTTCAATATTCAATCCAAAGTACACTCAAAAAACGGTTTGGTTGAATCAAGAACATTATTGTTTGTTCAACCATAGAATTTGGTTATTATATGGACAACAAAAGATTTGGTTGACCCAACTCAATTTTTTGGTGGTTCCAACAAAATCTTTTGGTAGTTGGAGTATTTGGTTGATTCAACCAAAAAAATTGGTTAGGTCAATCGAATATTTTATTGAATCAGCAAACATTTGTTTATATTTTTGATGTTATGGTTTTGACCAGATAAATTGTATTAATAATTTTGATGTTGATTGTTTTTTTGTCTACTGGTCTAAATCAATAGTTTTCAATATTGCTTTATTTTCTATATTGTGAAAAAATTGCTCTCTAGCTCAGCTGGGAACCGAACCCAGGTCTTCCAGATTGCCGGTCTGCTATAATAGTTCATATTTTAATCAAAAAATACGTTAATCTAAAAAAGTAAAACCTTGAATCTAACGAAAAAAGAAGAATTTTCAACAAAATAATTGAATTCTTAACCAACACAGATTAATTTATGAGAAAACACTTGCATTTTCAAAAGCATTAAAAAAATCAAGCTAAATTTACAAAGCAATCAAATGATGAGTTTGAAACACTTCAAGATGAATTAAACAAAAACGTTTTTAAAATCCAATAAATTGAGTAAAATTGAGTGAATTCTGAAGAATTCAAAAGAAAATAAACGAACTCAGGGCGAATTCCAAATAAATTGCAAAAAATATTTAAAAATCTCTTCAAATCTTTGAGAGATGACTTGGAATCTTCTAAAATACCCTGAAGTTTTTCAAAGTCTTTGAAATCCCTTCAAGCTTTTGGAATAAATGTAAAAATTCTGGGAATATTTTAAAATTTCCTAAAATATTTTAAATCCTTTGATATCTTTTGAAATCCCTTGAAACTTTTCAAAGGCCTTAAAAGCGCCTGGGAATATTTAATCGAAACTTTTAGAAAATGAATATTAAACATTTTCCAGACACTTTATTTGAATATTTCTTTAATTTTCTAAATGCTTTTCACGCAATCATTGATTTCGAAATATCTTATCTTCTAGTGTGTTATTTTTACATTGGCCTCCGTGTAAAAACTTCTTGTCAAGTTAATGATGTAATATTTGTTCTCGCAGATAGTGCTGAATTCCTGAATAAGTTATGAAAAAAAAAATTATGTGAATAAGAAAAAGTACCGATGAGAACATATTTTATTTGCATTATTTAGTTTCTATTTGACGCTCATAAACAACGAAAAAGGTTTTCTACCAAGAAATATGAATTTTTAATTAAAAAAAAAACTTATTTTTAAACAAACGTTTGCATTGACTCCTTGTCAGTCCAACTTTTGAGCAAAAGAAATGATTATTCAAGAAAATAGTTTAAAGTTTAACAAAATATATCAATTTTTATGTCAAGAAGACAATATGTTTCGAAGACAGTTGAATTTTCCATGGAATAATTACATTCTTCAACAAAATTGTTGATCCAAATAGTTGATTTGTAAAGCCAAAAATAGCCAAGAGCGACCCAAAAATCAAGGGTTTTTTCTTCCATTCTTGGTCAAAAGATTCTGAAGTTGAAATGTACGTCAAATAAGACTTTATCATTAGACATACATGGAAACTTTTTTCTTAGATTAGACTGCTTATTAATTTCAAAGATATATTCTTATGATATTCATTAAAATAAATAATAAATAATACATAAGTAATAAATAGAAAGCAATTTGCTCAAGTAAATTAGTTAAATTAAAATATATCAAGCAAAAGATTAGATGCATTAAGTGCATATGAATTTTAAATGCAAACAGAAAAGAATTTTTCAACTAAATACTTAATTTTGTAACAAAATTATTGAATTTGTAGCTGAATATCGATTTTTTAATCCAGATAGATGTATTTTCAATCACAAGAAATAATTTTCTACCAAAAGAATGAATTCTCGAAAAAGTGCATGAATTAACCCGAAAGAAAAATTCTCTACAAAAAAAAATTAAATTTTCTACTTGAAAATGTGAATTTCCAACAGGAAAGTTAATTTACAACCAAATAGTTTATTATTTTTAAAAAATCACTTCTCATTTTTAAAAAGTTTTAACTTAAACCAAAGAGATGAAGTTTCAGCGAAAATGATGAACCGTAAAAAAAATTAATTTTTAATAATAGAATTAAACTCTTAATCAAATAGTTCAATTTTCAAACAAAGTGATGTTCTTTTTAGCAGGAAAATTAATTTACTACAGAAAAAGACGAATTTTTACAACGGTTCAAAAAATTAATTTAAAAATAAATATTAATTTTCAGCAAAAAATGTTTTTAAATTAGTTCTACTTTCAACCAAGTAGCAGAATTTCTGACAAAAAATGATGAATTTTTACTACAAGAGTTGCATTTTTAGCGAACCAGATTAATTTTTAGCGAACCAGATAAATTTTTGACCAACCAGATGCATTTTTTAATCAAGAGAATATTTCAACCAAAAAGATTAATCCTTTACAAAGAAAGAAAAATTTTCATTTCATCTCCCTTAAATTTTGCGTTGGTCCCCAGCCTTTTTCCACCAAAATAACAATTTTCAAAATATACCGAATGCACATATATAATATGATGCACATATGCTGTAAATCCGTGATTTTTTCATTTTTCTGCCTAGAACTTATTCATCAGCGAAAATGGACAAAATCTGCAAAGTGACGAATTTCAAAGTGCAATTTTATACATTTCAGCTTCAAAAACGTAGACAAAAAATCAAATTCATAAAAACACTGTGCTTTTAATAACGTTTCGAAAGTCTCGGAAAATGGTTATAAATTTTAGTTTTTTTTAAATACAATTTTCGCTTATCATTTCATATTATAGTTATTTTTTCTTATGGTATATAAGAGATTAAAGACTGTTTGATAATTGTGATTTCGTTGAATTCAATTTTACATTGTAGAATTTCAGTTTTTCTCTATTAACATTGCACATAAATGTAACCTTTTTCTTCATCTTTGCATTTTGAAAATCAAATTTCTGAATAAAACGAAAATAATTTTATAAATGTATGGCATAAATGAGTTGCATCATAATTTTTAGAAATCAGTTCGCAGCTGACTCCGGCGGAATAAAATGGACTGACCCAAAGACAATAGTGAAACTCTAAATAAATATGAATAATATTAAATTTGTCTCTATTTTTATAGAAGTTGTAGGCTCCGGAAGCTTCGATCATGATTCCTTGAAGAAACCAATCCCAAAGCTACTGGAACGTGTACGTCATCCGCTTCTGCTCCTTCTATCCTAGAAGGTGAGCAAGAGCGGGAAATTTACGCGTAAGAACATCGGGCAACACTGTTCCTTGGAGTCAGGTCTCTAGCCGCGGATGACCTTACGCGGCAGACCAGACAGTTGGAGATGAAGGTTTCACCTCTGGATGCTTTTTTAGAGCACCAATCTTTGTAGAATATTAAGAGGAACAGTGTTGACGGATCAGATGGAGTGATCCCAGAAGAACAGCCTTTTGCATCCGGTTCGCGATGAAATGAGCCTGACGCTGGCAAGCCGGAATCTTGTTGAGTTGGCTGACAAATGAAGCTTTCATACCTCCAAGACAGCCGAGTATAAGAATTATAAGATGAACTTTGTAGCCTTGGTACAGTCTACTCAAGCCGCGTTGCTTTGGGCTAACTCCCCAATGCAACGAATTATGCGGTTACGACACAAGTATCGCGCAGTGCCACCCACAATAGGCCTCTCTCGGATGGAGGCCATGGTTCAGTTGGGAGTGGC
>CAKNXH010000367.1:720357-731692 GCA_932178445.1 Andricus quercusramuli
GCCACTCCCAACTGAACCATGGCCTCCATCCGAGAGAGGCCTATTGTATGTGGCACTGCGCGATACTTGTGTCGTTCTCTATTATTATTATTATTATTATTATTATTATAGATTAGCAGTTCGAACTCGAAAGTTCAATGCCTCATCTACCCGAGACCGCCACACATATCTGTCCTGCGCATCCTCCATCCAGTTTAAGTAATCATGTCCTAGTTCTTTTAAATCATCCCTTACATTTTTCTCCCATCTGTTTCTCGGTCTGCCTAAGGGTCTCTCACCAATAGGTCTCCCTCTTAAAACTTGCGCCACTGTTCTTTCATTTCCCATTCTTGCTACACGCCCCGCCCATCTTAGTTTACGCGCTTGCATTATTCTATTAATATTTGCTGACCCGTAGAGAGCATGCAGCTCATCATTATGCAGTTTTCTCCATTCGCCGGTCTCTGCGTCCCTTTTTGGACCATAGATTTTCCTCTCCTTTCGTGAGCGCCCACGTTTCGCACTCGTACATGACGACCGGCATTATTATTGTTTTGTAGATTCTTACTTTGATGTTTCTAGATAGCAATCGCGATTTTAATAGTGTGTTTGCTGCATAATAGCACCTATTGCCAGCGTGCAGCCGCGCGTTGATTTCCGTTTTAATCTTATTTTCGCTAGTTATAGTAGACCCGAGGTATTTAAACTCGCTGACCCTTTCGAATTCCATATTTCCGACCATAAGATCCCCGTCTTCATTACTTTGTTCGGATCTGACGACGGCCATATATTTTGTCTTCGATTCGCTAACTTCCAAACCAATATCTTTGGTTTTTGTGATCAAGATTTCTGCATTTTTAGCTACCGTTTCTTTATCATCTCCTAGTAAGTCGAGATCATCCGCATATCCAAGAATTTGTATTATCCCATTGAGGGTAGCACCGGTCGGATTCGCCTGCACTTGCCTAACCACGTATTCTAAAACTAAGTTAAAAAGGACGCACGAAAGTGCATCGCCCTGTTTCAGGCCATCGCGAATCGAAAACTCTTCAGATAAACTACCGTTTACGCGTATTCTACCCCTACTGCCGCTTAAGCAAATTTCGATATGTCTAACCAATTTTCTTGGTACACCCAAGAACTCTAGGATCCAGTACATTCGTGCGCGTATAATAGAGTCGTAAGCTTTTTTGAAATCGATAAATAGCTGATGCACTACTTCTTTAAATTCCCATTTTTTTTCTAGCAGTTGTCTAATTGTAAACATTTGATCGCTTGTAGATCGGTTTCGGCGGAATCCACACAGGTAATCCCCAATGATTTCCTCGGCAAAAGGAGTCAGTCTACTTAGGATTACATTAGACAGGATCTTGTAGCACGAAAGTACAAGTGAAATTCCCCGATAATTGTTACAGTCAGTTTTATCGCCTTTTTTAAAGATGGGAATAACGATAGAGGTATTCCATTCTTCCGGCATGCGTTCTGTTTTCCAAACTGCGCGTATTAATTTAATAATTTGTCTTGTGAGGCAAGGGCCTCCTTTTTTTATCAGTTCTGATGGTGGGTCGTCGATGCCCGCGGCTTTGTTATTTTTCAACTTCTTTGTAGCCATTTCTATTTCTATAGCAGCAGGATCATCAATTAATAGATCAGCAGTGTGGATTTCGCCGAGATTACCTTCAACGGGGGCTTCGCGTACACTTAATAGTTTATCGAAATAGTCTTTCCATAAATTCAGTCTCTCTGTCGCGTCGGCTACTAGACTGCCATTTTCGTCCCTCATTACTTCCGTTCTACTTTGAAAGCCTTTCCTTATAAAATTGATTCCCCTGTACATTTCGCGCGGGTTATTCTGTTTATTATGCGTTTCTATTGCTAGTATTTTATTCTTTTCCCACTCCCTTTTCTTGGATCTATAGAGCCTATTTGTACTTTTACTAATCTCGAGATACTTCTTATGTGTTTGATCGCACTTATTTTGTAAGCTACTTAGTCTGGCCTTCCGACGTTTTTCAAACCAGAGTTTGCACTCTTCGTCAAACCATGGTTTGCTTTTTCTTACTTTCTTGAAACCTATCGTAAGTTTCGCGGCTGTCTTTACCGCCTTTTTTATATTGCTCCACAGGGTTTCCGGATCCTCCTCGCAATTATTATTATCGTCTCTCTGTTCTTGGAGAGCGTCAAAGCTATTAAAAATCTCAACTGGATAATTTAATGTTTCTGTTGCTGTTTCGAACTTATCTATATTGAAACGAACTGTTGGCTCTGTGCGGCTTGTTTTCTTAGTTAACGCTAGTCTAGATCTTAGTTTCACAATCACGAGAAAATGGTCTGAATTTAAATCCGCTCACCTATACGATCTTATATCGAGAATGTTTGTATGACGTCTTCTGTCAATTAGAACGTGATCAATCTGATTGTGAGTGTTACCATCTGGTGATCTCCAGGTGGCCTTATGTATATTTTTATGCTTGAAATATGTGCTTTTGACAACGAGGTTCTTTGAAGCTGCAAAGTTTATTACTCTAGTTCCACTGTCGTTACTGACGTCATGCAAGCTTTCTGATCCTATTGTAGGCCTATACATCGGTTCTCTTCCAATTTTCGCGTTGAAATCTCCCAATACTATTTTTGCGTCAAAAGTTGAGAACTTGTCAAAAACCTGCTCGATTGTTTCGTAAAAGAGATCTTTAGTGTCTTCGTCTTTGTCCTCGGTGGGGCAGTGCACATTGATTAATACCTGTTTGCTGAAAATACCCTTCAGTACAATGTATGATAACCGATCGTTAATGAATTGCATGTCGATAACCGCTTTCGAGATTCGTTTATTAATAAGAAAACCGGTCCCCAGTCTCCATTCCTTAGCTCCCCCATAGTGAAAAGTATAGTTATCCTTAGAAATTGACGCGAAATAGCCCGGCCAGCATGTTTCTTGAGATGCTATTAAGTCAGTATTGTAATCATTTGCTATCTTAATGAGTTCGCTAAATCCGCCAGTACTTAGGCTACGCGCGTTTAGAGTTCCCACCCTTAGATCTTTAACTGTAGTTTTTTGTTTTTGCAAGTTAGCCGTAGTAGTTTCAAGATAATCCGCACGTTAGGATCCTATTCCGATCGTAGGTGAGTCCACTGTCCCAGGAGTGATAACCCCCATACCTCCCTAGGTCTAAGTATGGGATCTTTCCGACTCTGACAAGGACCATGTCAACTTGTCGTCAGACATATTACAGTTTCATCCTCGTATCCTAACGTCCCCCTGCAAGGCAGCTCGCCTACTGGCATCAATACCCCTTTGGCCCTATACAGGCGAATCATTCCACACATCCCTTGCGGGCAGTGTCATCGCTGCGGTGTCCAGTGGGCAGCAGGATTTTTGCCTTACAAGATTTTTAGTTTTGGTTCGGGTAGTGTTTCTAGGTGGATACACGCTGCACCTCGGCCTGCCATGACCCACCCATTGCGTATGAACGTGAATGGGTGGGTCCTCCCAAGCCATGGTCATCGTGTTTTCTACCAGTGCTAGGCAGTGCTAGAACAACATCTTAGGCTGGGCTCACCACACCCACGACTGGTTCCTATCGGCTGTCCGCGGCTGTTTATTTTTGTATTCGCAGCTAACCTGAGGGGCTGTTCAGCCTAACGGGCCGTTCCTCTATCCGCAACCCGAGGACGCGCTGCGTAGTGGTGACAGGAACCCACCGAGCAGAAATTCGTCTCTATACCATGAGCAAAATCAAATTTAATATGCTATAATGGTGAAATATCGACTATCCCGAAGAAAATTGTCGTAAGACAGATTTCCGAAAACAGAGTGTATTAACTATCTGGTTCTTCCATAGAGTGTTGTAACATTTTCGAACTGCCGTATACTGTTTTATCGACAATGTTCACGCCTAGAGTGTCGGGAGTAGTAACTTGGTTTTACTCGCGTAAAGTTACACTGAAAGTAGTCCGTACGTTAGCTAATCTGACTGCTCTTATCATTTTTTCTAAAATTGCTGCTAGTTTTATTAGATATCCGTCTAAATCATTAAAAAAAATTGAAAAACTTATTTTTTCGATTTTAGATTTACTTTTTAAAAAAAAAAAAGGAATAGTAAAAGTCATGAATTCTGAATTGACAATTTACCCTTCTGAAAATACGTCCTGGCAATCTGGTTACAGGTCTGGCCCAGGTCTGGATTTATCTAGACTGTCTAGTCTGGAAGATCAGATCTGGCCCAGGTCTGACACTAGTCTGGCCCAGCTCTGAACTTATCTAGACCGTGTAGTCTGGAAGGTCTGGTTTGTCCCAGGACTGGCGCTGATCAGCGACCCAAGAACAAAAAAAATCCTAAGTTCGATCAGCCAATTTTGTTGACATATTTCGAAAAAGTTACAAGGTGTTTAAAATGATGAAAAATAAGTATAATTCACACTAACAAAACAAGCCTTTTTTTCTTTTTGTCTTGATAGTCTGGTCTGGTCCAGGTTTGGCGCTGGTCAGCTAGCTAAGAACAAAAAAAATATAAGTTCGATTAGCTAATTTTTTCTTGGCATACTTCGAAAAAGCTACAGGATGTCTTTAATGAAAATTTCCTAACTAAAGACGCTTATAGCGAAAAAAGAATTTTTTCAAGTCATTGAAAAAATGAAGCTTCCTCCGAGGTTTCCTCCCATGTAATTGGAATTTACTGCTTGGGCCTCGGCATGCAGACATCTTGCCAGTTGACGTCACAGCTTGAAGTACCAGTTACGTGTTGACACTGACCTCTCTGACATACTGCTAGTTTTTGTCGATCTAGTGTCACAAACTGTACAAAGTTTGTTGTTATTTTCGTAATAATATATTGAGCAAGCCAAGTTACCTGAGTAAGCGTAGGCATAAAAGGTATCAAATCTTTTTTCAGTTATTAACTAAATGGTAAGTGCAAACATACTTTTTATCTATTATACAGAAGAATAACTATGAGTAAATTAAGAGGTTAGAAGAGCTAAGTGACATACTAAACAACTATATTTTTCTAGAAAACCCTGTTTTTCTTTTTAAGCGTAACCTCAAAGCAATGCACGGAAAGACTTTTGATATCAATATTTGATTCATACTGCACCTATAATTAAAATAAAATGTAATAATTTGGGGATAATCGGGGTACTGTTATAAAGATTCCTACTCTAATAAGAGATGATGATATTTCTGTATGTATTATCATAAACTTGAGCGAGCAAAAATTAGTATTTACGTTCAGAAAAAGTCTCATTTACTGTTTGCAAATTGTGAGTGTGAAAAAGTGATAATGGTCAATAACAAGTTTTCTATAAAATATTGTCAATAGTAAATATTTTGAGTAACATAAGTTATAAGAAATGTACGAAATTCTAGTATTCTTAAATAAGAATGCGTATTGAAATGAAAGCCGCTAGTATTATCTGCAACCGGGATTTGCGAGAATTCTAGAAGACTATACTAAAAACGCCCGAAAGTTTCCGAGCTATTCCGTCTACAGCCGAGTACGCGACGACCAGGCCAGAAGACCGACTGCATCCGACTCATGACCTGTGATTTCCCGCCAAAAGTTTGAATTATACGCGTTTGTAGTACAAAAATGTTTGTAACTAATGCAGTATGCATTGAAGCTTAAACAAATTTTAATTCGGAAATTA
Source organism: Andricus quercusramuli (assembly GCA_932178445.1). Lineage (NCBI taxonomy): Eukaryota > Metazoa > Arthropoda > Insecta > Hymenoptera > Cynipidae > Andricus > Andricus quercusramuli. The sequence continues at coordinate 725,980 of CAKNXH010000367.1, forward strand.
TTAATAAAAAACTGCAAAACTTAATTTTTTACACTTTTTCAAATTGAAAAGTTAAAATATTTCTGGTTAAAAAATATCAATCGACGCTATCATTTTAAATGCTCTAAATTAAAACTAATCCTCCATTTCAATTCGCATTAATAAAAATGTTTTAAAATGAAACATGTCCCTCTCCCAACTCAATAAAAACGTTCAAAACAAAAAAGTGCCTCTTCCTATTTAGAAAAACTTGAAAACACAAATTTCCTTCCAGTTTTATAAGAATCATAAAAATAACAAAATCTCCCTCTTTTCATTCAGAATAAATTGAAAATCAAAATTTACTCCCCTCCTACTCAATAAAAATATATTTGTTAAATTACCTTCCTCCCATTCAGAAAAAAATAAAAAAATCTTTCCTTAGACACAATAAAAATCTTGAAAAGAAAATGCAGCCTCTTTTAATTTATTAAAAATTGTATCCCTTCTAACTCAATAAAAACCTTAAAAATATAAAATGTACTGCCAGTTCAAAAAAAATTAAAAACCAGAATTTCCTCGTTTCAAGCTTGATAAAAATGTTACAAATACAATAATTCCCATTCTTCTGCTGGATAAAAATTGTAAACCAAAAAAGCTCCTCTTGCAATTGGGGAAAAAACTAAATACCAAAATTTATTTATTAATTTTGATTTTGGTCGTTTCAATTTGATAATTTTCAATTGTTATTTAACATTAAAATAAAAAATGTAACGTTAAAAGTTTAAATTTTTACCATTCAAGGCTTCCTGTTTCAAACAATTCAGTTTCAAATTGTTTAGTTTTGAATATTTGATTTATAATTGATCATTTTGAAATTTTTGTGATTAAAAAATGTCTAACTGAAAGGGTTAAAAATTGAAAATTTTTTAAACTGACACAATATTTGAATAGGGTTCGAAATTGAATAAAAGTGTGCAATTATGAATATATTAATTTTAAGTTATTTTCACATTGAAAATAATTTATAAAATTTCAATCAGACATTTCAATTTTCCTAATTTATATTTATAGTTGATCAACTTGAAACATTTTTATAAACAATTTTAAATTTCAAACGCTTTTAATTTTTTACTCTTAAAGCCTTTAAAACAAAAATTTTAAATTCTTTCAATTAAACATTTACGGATTTGAAAGGCTACACCCAATTAAAATTAAAATAATAAATCGGTTTCAATCGTGGACCAATGGGGTCAGTCATTCCCATTTGGCTAAAATTATTCTCTTTTAGAAGGGAGATTTGCCAGCGGTTGACAGGCCTCAAACTAGTGGCTAATCAGCCATTAACTATTGGCTGACCAGCCCAAAACTAGCGGCTGACCAGCCCATACCTAGCGGCTGACCAGACGGTCTGGCCTGGAGCTAGACAGAAAAAGCGTTACACTTTTGGCTAGGCCCAGACCAGACCGTCTAGTCAGCGTCAAGACTGGAAACCAGACGGTCTGGTCTGAGCCAGGCCAGCGCCAGAACATTTTTCCACACGGGTTAATGAAATGTAAATATTTTTTATATTACATTATTTTGTACATACTTGCAATTTCATTCTATTATTTTCTTGTCACTTATTATTATTATTATTGGTTACAAGTACAAGAAATACGAGATTGAGCATGCGAAATAAGGTGATAATGTGATCTTTACAGCGAGTAACATAAATAAATCAAAAGTCAAAAAGGATCAGTTTTCATTTGGGTAATACAATAAGAATTACATTTTAAGGCAGATTTAACGACCTATTTTACACCTATATACCTATCCCACTACTTTCCAACCGAGCAAGTCACGCCTACCCCGAAAGGGAAATGGCTTAATGGTATAATAATAATAATAATATCAAGAAATATATTCTTGTATTAAGATCACACAATCGTTATGATTTCCCATCATTTCGATCAGAAAAGGTTAAATTAATAATTTCACAATATTTTTCTTACATTTAAATAAAAAAATCAATTATTGTATTTTTTTAAGAGGTTAATCACAGGCTAATAGTCCAAAAGAACATAATTATTATTTCTAAATAATTCCGATTTACAAAGTAAAATTGTAAGTCGGACGCTTATATTAGTATTAAAAAATGAAGATAGTCTAGAAAGAGAAAATACATTTTTTGTAATTTGCAGCGTTTCGCGAAATACTTTGAAATTTTTTAAGCCAATTTTTATTTCACAGCATTTAAAGATCGAAATGCCTACTTTTTATAATTCACATATGTTGAAAACCATTGGTAATTATTTTTTCAAACTTTTATCAACATTGAAAATACTTCCACAGAAGTTGCTTTCTTATTTATATTCATTCAAAAATAAGTAAATTATCAAACAAAGATTAACATTATCTATAATAAAAGTTATTTGAGAAAATCTTTCTGTGAAAGTGTTTCATTTCAAACGTTTTGAAGTCTATGAGAAAAAAATGCGATTTTTAATTGGACGCAGAACTCTGTCCTTGCGGAACGTTTAGAACTTTCTGTAAATCGAAACATGCCATACAGATCTTTTCGTCTGCCCTAGCATCAAGTTTATCGTTTTCTTTGTAATTTCGAGCCAGAGTTTTATTATTAATATGATCTTCAAAAGTCTTACGCAATCTTTCTTTTTCTTCTTCAGAAGCGTTATTCCACGTAACGCAGATATCGCATTGGTATTTTTTGTTTCTATGGAAACCAATATACAATTTCATGTTAAAAATATCACGGTATTAGCGTTCAGTTGCAGGTGTGATTTGGTTTTCTTCCTCCGTCTTTTCCTTAGAGGTCCACCATTCGATGTACATCGAATACATTTTTGCAACGGACAACCCATCCCGTAAGTATTCTCGCTGACTATTTTGTCTATTATAGTAACTATATTATAGTAATATTATATTAACGGCCATACCACGCTGGAAACACCAGTTCCCGTTAGATCACTGAAGTTAAGCAGTGTTGAGCGCGTTTAGTACTTGGATGGGTGACCGTTTGATACTACTGCGTTGCTGTTAGCGGTCGTGGGTGTGGTGAGCCCACACTTGTAGTTATTTACTACAAGAAACTATCCACCTAGAAACACTACCCGAATCAAGTTTGAATTAAGTAATTTTTAAGTTCCGAATTAGAAAGAATCTAATTTTCAAGGTTTTTAGGAAAAATTTAACTATAAAGGTTCATAATATTTAAAAAAATTTTATTTTCAACAAAAATCACAGTTTTTAGTAAAAATTCTAGTTTTTAGGAAAAATCACAGTTTTTAGGGGAAAAAAACTATTTAAAAATAAATAAAAAATACCACCTGAAAATATATGATATAATACTTATAAATCACATTTATCATCTTAAAATTTCTACAGTTTCAATTTATTTTCCCCAATCGAAAATAGTTTCAAATTTAAATATTTGGTATTAATGTTAATCGTAGAAAATTGTCTGGTTTTTTGAATTTTTTGAAATCGAAAAATATCAAATTGAAAGACTTGATAGCTGCACTATGTCCAGTTCAAAACAATGCAAAATTAGGAAATTATTGGCCAAATTCAAGTTTTGAAAATGAGAAGATTTTAGAAGTGGGCATTGAACAGTGAATTATTTCTAATTTGAAAATGTCCCAAAATATTTAACATTTCGAACTGAACTTGAAAAAAGAAAAGAATTTCGATTTGAAAGGCTTAGGTATTTGCAATTTCCAAAATTGGAACCATAGCGATCTTGATTTGTATTCCTTTATTTAATTTTCAATATTATAGCTTAAAACTGTCGAATTTTTATTTCAACACATATAAAAATGACTGATTTAAAATTTCAAAATATTTTATTGGAAGATTTCAAGCATGAAATAATATTCTGAATGATGTGTTAAAAATTGAACGATTTGAAATTAAGAAGTTAAGAATTCTGATGCTTAAATTCAAAATAGATCAAAATAAAACCGTTTCATATTGATACCTCATTATTTGAATAATTTCTTTAATTTTGAATGGGTACAATTTTAGAGTTCTGAACTATGAATTTCCAATTTTTCTCTTTCATAAATTTTAATTTTTTGCACTTAAAATTACTTCATTTTGCTCTTTTTTAAAAATAAAAGTCAATTTTAGAGGTTTATAATTCAGAAGTTTTCTATTTCGAACTGTGAAATTGACGGTGAATTTATTTTCTGATCTTAGAACCAATATTTTTGGATCAATTTTGATGTTGAATTTAAATTTTTCATGTGATAAACAAAATTATTTTCCCAGAAATTGAGAAGCATTGACTTTAAAATATTGAATTTAATTTCAAATTTCCAATTTTCTTTTAATCGCTCTGGATAAAAATTTATTTAAATTAAAAAGCTTTCAATTTTTAATTATGCAATTTTGAATGTTTTTGATTAGAAATTATCAAATTTTAATTCCTTTAAATTTAAAATTATCCACTTTTCAAAATTCTAATTTTAAATTATTCAATTTTACACATTTTGAAATTGTCCTATTTTCGAAATTTTAATCCGAAACACTTCTAATGAAGTTCTCAAATCAGGAAAAGTTTTGTACTAATTTGGAGAAATACCGAGCGTGCTCCAGAACACTGCAAGAAAATTTCCATTTTTTGCGTGTCTGAAATACGTATCAGCTCTTTCAGAGCAGCACTATCGCAACAAGCAACTTCGTACTTCCACGGGTCTGTGGGTAAAACAGATTGCATGATACTTTTCTTTGTAAACTTACGTCCACACGGAATGAGATATCGTTTTGAACACTTGGCACACTCAGTAGAAGACTCTAAGGAAGTCGACTTTGGTCCTAAATATTTGAAATTATAAAAAAAAAATTGAGAAAAAGAAAATTTCCAACATTACCGACCGGTTTGCCAATTATCATTCGTGAAGCGGAAATGCATCGGTCGATATTTATAATTTTCATAAATAAACTTTTTTCTTCTCCCAACTCTGTGCCTTGCCACAAACGGTCATTTACTATTTTTTAATATTTTCGGAAAATTTTTCTGCGATATAAAAACTTTTATTTTTTAATATGGGTAAAAAATATTTATCTCAGGACTGACTCGATCAGCTGTTATACTCATTGCATGGCCTTAAGAGCTCAGCCTTAAATTATTTGACCAAGGAAGTATATAGTTTCGATTCAAAATATTAATACATTAATTCAAAGATTTTTTAAACAGACTGGTTTCACTTCGTACAAATTTGAATGATATTAAATTTCATTTATATTCTGTGGAGAATAAACTTTATTGATTGTGAAATAATATAAAAGTGTGAAATGCTTACTGTTGGCATTCTCCATTTCCAGCACATGTAATTATAATAATACAATTTTTTGTATCACACGCGCTAATATTAAGATGTAAGCAAAACAAACGATTTTATTATCGATCAGAGGACAAACGACAACAAACAAAAAGACGACATCAGCTGCGGGTTATTAGGAATTTCGAACCACGTTTTCCGGCAAGATCATGCTCTCGCTGTGAGGTTAGGTTAAGAATTTTGGAAGGTGGTAACGAAATTTCCGGCTTCAGCTTCAAACTACATTCCAACTACTCTAACATTATAAAACATTTTGTTTCATAACAACTCGAAAACTGACGCTTCCTGACAAGTTTAGGTCGGAAATGTATCGGAACTTCACACTCTAGGCGCGAACATTGTCGATAAAACAGTATACGAAAGTCGTTCTGTGACATTTTTACTGTTTTTTCGAAAAATGTCGGTTTTAA
>CAKNXH010000367.1:731702-798059 GCA_932178445.1 Andricus quercusramuli
GACCGATATAAACCGCTTTGCAATTTTGTCCTTTGCACCAAATGCCATACACAATATTGCTGTTTTGCAATTTATTCAATTTATCTTTAGTGGGCCTCAATACCGCCGTGAGGTCTCTGTTGTTTTTAAACGCCGTAGTAATGTCGTAATGCCCGAGAATCCTCGCAATTCGTTCAGATAAACCTTCAACGTACGGAATGCTGATAAAAGACCTAGTTTCCGAAGTTCGGACTATTTCATCAACTCTACGATGTTCATTTTGTGCCAAACTATTTAATCTGCGATTAATATTTTCTCTAATGAATTTATCCGGGTAAAATTTATCACGAAGTGTGTTTTCCACTAGTCGTAAATTGTCTAGATGAAATTGTTTGTCGGAAAGGAGAATGGCTCTATCGACCATGTTGAAAACTACACTTTTTTTGTATTTTTGTGGGTGGTTTGAATCGAAATTTAGGCACCTGCTTCGAACTTAAAAGCGTGTGTCTTTGTTCAACGTGTTGTGAATACTGTGTTTGTGAATACTGTGTTTGTGGGATTAAGGAGTGATTTACTTTCCCGCAAACCATCTCACCTTCTGCAACGAAACGGGAAGAACACGCAGAGAGGAAGCGTATAGAGAGAGAGGGTGACGGAGAGAAAGGCGGAGAGAGAGAGAGAGAGAGAGAGAGAGAGGAGCTGCATGACATAGAAGTGCTAAGTTTATGCATGAATTTCCCTTCTTTTTACCAAATATTGCATACCAAAGTTTTAGTTTTAAGGTTATTTCTCAATTAAATATCTGGCACTGAGGAGGACCCCCATCCGTGGTCGAAACGTTTGCCAATTTAACTTTTAGGAAATGCGCAGTTTTTAATTAAATATATTAATAAGACCCTAATGCCAATACAAAGATTCTTCTTCACAGTATACGAAAGCTTAGAAAAGTTACAACACTCTAAAGACGAAGAAGAATGTTGATATACTCTGTTTTCAGAAATCTTTCTTACGACAATTTTTTTCGGGACAGTCGATAGTCTTAGGGATAAAAATGAAAAAATCACAGATTTACACATATATCTAGTTAAGGTCTTCATTTTATCTCCCTTAAAATTGCGCATTGGTCCCGAGCCTTTTTCCACCAAAATAACAATTTTCAAAATAGACAGAATTATTGCTATTTTGAGGTTTCGTTACACAAGATAAAGACTAAGTTGAAGTTGGCTTTTGTGATTCGACTGCGATAATTTGAATTTTTAAATATTTGGCCCACTTCAGCTTAGTCTTCACCTTCTGTAACCAAATCCGTAAAATAGCAATACTTGGTGTCGATTGACTCCAGCCTTCTAAACTAGCAAGCGGATGATCTGATTATATACAGTGCAGCGAGAACTTTGGCAGATGTAAACCGCAAAACAAAATCAATGGTTGATGATAACGGTTGATGATAAGACCAAAAGACGAATACATCAGCTCAGCTCAAAGATAGGCTGGGCAAGACAGTACGCGTCCCGCATTCAGTGTGTAATTGATTACATAACATCTGGCAGGACTTTCACTGCCAAGGTTCGAAAGTTCGCGCGCGAACTGCGGATCCGTCATCACACAATCAACAAGTCAAAGCTACTGACCATCAGGCAGCATATTGTTGACAGAATACGAGTACTATCTAACGCTAAGAGAAGTCTAGAGCGGAGGGAGAGGTGGGCCAGAGAAAATCAACAGTTTTTGTCTGACCCATCTCGACTCTTCCAAGACGCTCCAGTTACTGTCGACCATCCGCCCAAACCAGAGGAGCTCGAAGCATTTTGGAGAGAAATCTACGAGGTCCAGCATCCACTCCAAGAAGACTCAAAGAACATAAATAGCTTCAAGGAGCTGTGCAATGCCCTCATAACAGCTGAGAAGGAATGCCCACCTATCACTACCGAGGAGGTCAAAAACGTATTAAGAGGCATGAAGAACTATTCCGGTCCCGGTCCAGATGGTATCAAGACCTTCAGGTGGAAGAAGTTTCCTTCATCCCACCAGCATCTGGCCCGAATTTTCACCTTATATCTAAAGTCGGAAGAGCCTATTCCGCAGTGGTTGGTGGAAGGGCGCATAGTGCTCCTGCCGAAGACGGGCAACTTAGCAGACCCTAAGAATTACAGGCCAATAACTTGTCTGAACACACTGTATAATATCTTTACAGCTATCCTAAATGATAGGATTCTTGGGACAGTTGGACCTGTGTGACGAGAGATGTATGAACAACGCGGCTCAAAGAAAGGCGTAGCAGGACGTCGGGAGAACCTGCTCATCGATAGATGTGTCTGTAAAGATGCAGCATCCTATCAACGATCTCTATCGATGGCCTGGATAGATTACCGAAAAGCTTTCGATTCAACCTCCCATAGACTTATCATCTGTCTGTTGGAAAGCTTGATGGTTCATCCACACATCGCGAGGTGCATAGAGAGATTAATGCCGCTTTGGAAAACCAGATTTACTATCTCATCTGGAAAACATCGTGTGATCACTAACAGTGTTACCTTTCAGAGAGGTGTGTTTCAGGGCGACACCATGAGCCCTCTTCTCTTTTGCCTCACATTATTGCCACTGTCTCTCGCACTTCGGCATTCCGAAGGGTACCTCTGGCAAACCTGGAGATCGAAAGCATAAGGTCACTTATGTATTTATAAAATGTATAAACAATAATGATTTGTTAAAATTTTTTTGTTTGCTAAATTGAATTGATAATTATCTCACTCCTAGTGAAAAATAGACAATTATTTGAAAATTTCAGGAATAACCGCGACTTTTTATCATTGATAAAATTGAAAATTATTAACAATAATAATAAATTATTTGAACAATTTATTTTGTTAACTTTCATTCATCATTCATCTCACTCTAATCAGCGTATTTTTTTCTTATGGGAAATGCGTGTCAAACTTCATGGGGCTTGTGCCTCCTCTAAATAGAATTTTTTCCAAAAACATAAAAAATGGATTTATTTTTGTGTGCAAGTGTCTTCTAAAAAATGTGTCTTTTTAGGTTAAAAATTCATCTGCCTAGGTTGAAAAATCAGCTATTTAGCTGAGAATTCAACTATTCTGCTGCAAATTTAACCATTTTGTTGAAGAGTTAACTATATTGTTAAGTTCAACTTCTTTGTCCGAAATGTAACTGTTTTGCTTCAAAATTCGACCATTTGGTTAAAAATGCATCTTTGTAGGTTGAACTCAAAATTTTTTGTTACAGTCATTTCTTTTTTTGTTAAAAAATGTTACTGTTTCGTTGAATATTTGTATCCCTTATCTAAAAATTAACTGTTTTTTATTGAAAATTCAACTATTTCCGAAAAAAATCGTTAAATATAAATTCACAAATTGGCATTCATGAGTCTCCTATTGATTAAATTTATTTTAATTTGGAGGAAAAAACTGTTTGAATCGTATGGAAATTGAAAGGTTTAATTATTTATGAAGCATAAATTCAAAAAAATGAGAAAAAAGCTCACCTATTTATCCCCAATCTTTTTTCAGTGTGGCAGTTTTTTTCGGCCTGCGAAATATTTTTAGCATGCAAGCTCGTGTTGCTCTCGACCTTCTTCCTGTCTCGCGGCTGGATTCAAGCCGCACATAAAAAGCTGGGCTTGCGAGGCTCGAGTTTTTGCCCATTGCAATTTTTACAATAATGTCGGGCTTCCCGCTCACTAGGAGACGCTAGGGAACTTTCCTCTTTACCCAATCTTTCGTCCCTTCTTTATTAATACTTTCCAACTTTTCAGTTCATCTTTTAAATGAGATTATGTTCTCATTTTATATTTTGTTTTACTTATTGTTCATAATTTTCTTTAAAAAACATTCTATTGCTTAATTTGCTTTCGAATTTCGCGGGCACTTATGTATGTTCACTAGCCCCTCTTGGTAAGCGGTAAATTCCATCATTAGAGAACCAATAAATGTTGCATTCTGCTCTTGATATTAGTTTAGCAGAAAAATTTCAGACTTTAATTGAAACAAGTTAATGCATGCCGAGAGTGGAAGTTGAGAACGAAAGATTTTGTCAGAAACGGAAAATAGGTCAGCCTTTCTTGCATGCTATCTCAGTTCTTATATATCTAAAATACTTCAAGCTGGCTTAATCGACGCAGGATTTAATAAGCTTTCTGATGGCATTTTGTAAATTTGTCATGTTAAAGTTTTTGCAGAGTTAGTCATTTTCTTAATCTAGCCTATTTTAAATCTGCCTTTCGTAAGTAAACGCACACCTTTGACTGGTAGTTTACGTTGCCACGAATTGACTCTAGTTAGAGTTCGAGTCCAGTCACCTGAACTATTTTTTCATTTTAGTAATTGAATCAACGAAACAAAATGTGAGACATCAGTAAGATTAATTTGTAGATAATTATGTTTTTCATTAGAGATAAGTAGGAATCAGAAAGATATTACATCATTTTCACATATTTTCATTGTTTAAATTGTGATTGATCTTGAAATATAAGCAATGGTTACTTGATTCATTCATGGAGAAAGTGAAAAATTGTGTCTTTAGTGCTGGTAGTCGAGATATTCATTACTGAACTGGCGTTGTAAAAAAATTCGAGATTGAAATTAGGTTATTGATTCAAGTGCATTCCTATGCTCGCAACAGTAAAGAACGATCAGCCAAAAAGAATTCATAAGTACACAGAGCGGCGGCTGTTGACGGGTTGATAGCATCACTTTTCATTTTATGAACTGACATTTATTTATATATTACAAATACATATTTTCAATAAGTTTTGATATTAAATTATGAACATTTATGTGCTGAAACAGAAAAGGTCGAGTGAGACGAAAAAACGTAGTTGCCGATAATTGAACCCGGGTTTCCAATGCAGTAATCAGCTTCTCTCTGCAATCCGGTATTCTGGATGCTAAAGTAAGAGGCACTGAATGTCCTTATGGTATCAAGCAAGCAAGCTTCAATTCGGTGTTGCCCTGACGATATTAAGTCCGGAGCATCCAGCAATGGTTACTGGACTGCTGCAAACGCAGTCGAGTTCCCAATAGAACACCATAAACTATACTTCGTTTCAGAATTCGTCCTTTCGACAACTGAGACACGGTATATAGATTTCCATTATTGATGCTGAGAAGTATAGTAATTTATGCTTTCTATTCTTTCTTGAGAAAACACACGATTTAGGAGAGACTTCAGTTTTTCATCCGTGCAAATGCTGAGTTGGTATAGGTTCAAGCTCGATTCCCATATAGTAATTGCTCCTTAATTGGTACCACCTTATCTGGTGTGTGTCATTGAACGGAATAGTTCCGGTTCTGATTTGGTAACGGTCACGCTCAGTTTCCCGTGGTTCAGTTACATTTCTATCTTTAAATCTTACCATGTTTACCTCACCAGTATGCTCATCATGAAACCAACTAACTTCTCTCTTAAAGATTGGAAAGTATACGGATCCTGCTGGAACTGCTTCTGGGTCTGGAACTATGTGGAAAAAATATTTGCAATAAAAAAGGGGTTTAAAGTAAATTTCAAAATAGAAAGACCCAGGAAAGGGAGGGGGCTTCATAAATTGAATACACATAGACAGGTATGAATAATAATTAAATGAATCAATTGCAGTATATACAATTTCACAAATTCAATCTTATTTCATACTAGCAATGAATAATCTAAATCATGGGATTTTCAGATATTGAAGCAAAATTTATGGGATTGCAAAACATTTCTTAAACTTCAGAAGGATTTTGAAAGATTTCATGGGATATTAAAGATTTGAAGTGAATTTAAACGAATTCTAATAAATATAGGAAGATTCAAAGCATTTTATAATATTCCCATACATTTCAAAGATTTTCTTACGGATGAAGGGATTTTCTAGCACTTTAAGTATTTCAATATAATTTATGATATTTCAGTTGATATGCGCTTTTCAAGAATATCCTTGAATTTCGAAAGATTGTAAATAATTTCATAGGATTTATAAGGTTTTATAGTAGGGGAAACCTCCCTAAAGTGGATAATCCAAAGTACAGTGGGTAATCGTTAATTGAGAGCACAAATAAAAGAAAATTATTTAATATTAATTTCAATTTATAAAAACTCTAAGTGTCTTAAATATTAATTAAATTAATTATTTTTAGTATATTAGTATTTTTAATTGATGATTATCCACTGCAGGCTACATTGTCCACTGTAGGGAGGTTTCCCCTACTTAAAGTACGCGATATTGCTCCTTCTAGGTTTTGCAACTCAAGTTTTCCATAGTTCAGTTGCAAGCCTCTATATTTTTTACTTAGGAGAAGCAAATATCGCATTCAGGAATGCAGAATCGAGGGTGCGCCGCCTTCCCCCACATGAGCGGCTTTGTCCCATTTTAGGGTACATCTATGAATTTCACTGATTCTAAATTAGGTTTAAATTATTTTCATTCATTTATTTATTCTATTTGTCAAAGCTGAAAACGTGGCTCAATTTGGGCATGATCAGGGCAACCAATAGTTGACTAATAATACTGGGCCAGGCTCTGCCTTTTTCCATTCAATGCCCAGATTGAGGCCTCGGACTCACGACACTATTAACACTTTTTTTAGCTATGAAACTATTTGACTAGTAGTCAAAAATATACGACAATAATGCTACTATTTTCGCAAATTGATATTGAGGGGAAAATCCAAAAAACACTTTAACGAGCATGACGAATAATTAAAAATGACTAAACAGAACATCTTCTGCCGCCATCCACAAGTGATACACGTAAGCTAACAAATACTAATCTAAGCGCTACTGGGCCATAACGTTCCAAGGTCAGAGATTACATAATACAGTCCTGATTGTTGAAATGAAAAAACCCTCTCGCTCCTTTGCCGACCAGACTTGAGGTCGGCAAAGCATCGGGAGTTAAGTGTAATTTCCAAATTGACTAAATAATTTCAAGAAAGCTATCCCACACACATTTTCTAACAATTGAAACTGGTTTACAAATTAAAAACCATTTACACTATGCCTTCACAAGGCTACCTACGAAACTCCAAATACGAAAATATGTACTATAACAAACTCTAAAAGCAACCCCTTTCTGAAATAAGGCAGGGTATTTGATATTATTTTCGTTAAAACTTCAAATAAACTTAAGAATTAAAAACAGTGCATTACGATTTCTTCAGAAGGAATAACTGGACATACATTAAATAGTAATGTATTTTAACAATCACGAAAAACTACTCCTAAAATAACGGAGGCTATCTGAAATAATTCCAGTTGGAGCTTGCAAAAAATAACATTTTAAAAATAATTCATCGCTATGCCTCAACACATATCTTAAGACATTCTGAATGACAATATATTTGAACGAATTGTGAAAACAACCCCTTACTCAAATTAGGAAGACTATCTTGTTTAACATTATTTAAAACTTTATACAAAATTGAATACAAATTATAACAATGCCTTCAGGGGACATGCTTCAACATATCCTGAATGAAAATGTACTTTCACAACCCCTTGAAGCAACTCTTTACTAATATAAGAAAGGCTATCCTGATATAATATTAGTTAAAAATTTGACTGAAATTAAAAATTGAAGATAACTCATTGGTAAACCTTTCATGGACCTTCCTTAAAACACCCTAATAATAATGTATTTTAACAAGCCCTTAAATCAAATACTCACTGAAATTAGGAAGACTATCTGATGTAATGTTGATTAAAACTTGATATAAAATGTTAAATTCAAAACAATTGATCAAAATGCCTTAAAAAAACCTTTCGGAACACAACCTTCACGTCGGTATATTTAAACAACCCCTAAAATCCACCCCTCATTTGAATTAATCAGGCGTCCTTAATTATTACTAAGGCATTGGTAATTTAGATAGGGTGTTGCTTTCAGGGGTTGTTACAAAATCCGATTATTAAGAGATGCCTTCGGAAGACATTCTAATAAATAGTGTTTAATTTCATTTCAAGTTTCAACTAAGGTCATATCAGACAATCTGACTAATTTCAGTAAGGGGTTGCTTTTAAAGGGTTTTGAAATACATTTTTTGTAAATTGATTTTCATTCAGATTTTTTTCAAGCTTTAACCATAGTTATATCAAATAGTCTTCGTAATTCCAGTACAGGGTTGCGCTTAGAAGCTGTGAAGATATATTGTCATTTGGGATGTATGACGAAAAGTCTTCTGGAAGCATTGTGATAAATGGTTTTCAATTTTTAATTTCATTTGAAGTTTGAACTTAAATTGAATCAGATATTGCTACGTGTTCCAGTAAAGGATTGGTTTTAGGGGTTGTTAAAATATCTTTTTATTCAGGACATATTAAATGGTGTCCTCTGAAGGTAATGTCAGAAATTGTTTTTCTTTCTTTTAAAAGTTTTTAGAAGTTTCAGCAAGAATTATATCAGATAGCCTTACTAATTCCAGTAAGAGGTTACTTCAAGAGGTTGTAGCAATAAATAAAATAATAAAATAAAATAAATTTTATTTGGAGTTTTCACTATTGTTATTATATCAGCAAGCCTTCCAAATTTCAGTAAGGGTTGCTTTCAGGGATTGTTGAAATATTCTTTTATATGAAGTGTCTCAATTTTTAATTTTGTCTGCAGTTTTAACTGAAGTTATAGCAGATAGCCTCACTGATTTCAGAAAGTTTTGCTTTTAGGAGTTGTACAAATACAACATTATTCAGTTCGTATTATTAATATTGTAATAATTTGTGCAAGAAGCGTAACTCAATTGCGGTAGAAAAAGTTGTTTCTTATTATTTTTAATTATTTCTCACAATTATCGAAGTGTTCCGTGGTTTTTTCGCTCTGAATATAAATTTTGGAATTTTCTTTGACCAAAATTTGTGGGCTGCAAATCATTTCTCTAAGAAGCATTCACTAGTGAAAATGCAGGCCAATAAATTGTATATCCAATAACATCTATTCAGCTGCGGTAATACTTACATCCTCGCTCATTATAGTATCGCGCATTGTCAAGTCTCTCCTCAGTATAAAGCGAGGTCACATAAAAAAAGTAATTCCCCGCGTACTCCAAGTACTCTAGAAAATGAGGGTCATGGGAATTTGAAGGTAGTTCTACATTGTCATTTCTATAAGTAATCCTCCACGGTATCTCATGCTCATCAAGGTACACATCAACTTTTCTGCGATGATAACGGAACGTTGGATTATATCGATCTTGACCACGTGTATTAGCTCCTGTTCCTGTAAAAAAAATAAAGATTTGTGATTTCAAAAATATGAAAAAGCAACAATAAAAAGTTTAGGCATTTTTCAGTACATTCTACCAAAAACCCCAAAAACATAAAAAATCACTCTCTAAATTAAACACTGAATTATTATTATTCTGAGCACCGAAAACTAGACCTTTCTATTTGGAATTCTTCAAAAGTTCAAGATTCCACGATATGAAAAGATACAAAAATTCCACTGTTTAGAAGAAGGGATGAGAAAACAGTGTACAACATTGCCTTAGACGAAGAGAGGATAGAACAACTCAAAAAGGATCTACAAATTGTTGGAAAAGCGACACGAAAGACGAAAAAAATGAATGGACAAAAGTTGTTCAAACAAAAAAGATCTAAAAATTTGTTATAAGAATACATTAGAAATGGAAATGAACTCTCTGGGCAAACGACACAAGTTTCAATGAAATGTTTAATGACAAATTTTTGCATAGATTGCCGATTCCTTTAATTATAAAAACAAAACAATGAAAATACGTATGTATTAATACCAATGCATATTATGCATTGTAATAATATAAATTTATTGAAATTATACATTTTTTCAGGGTAGTTTACGTTGAAATTCAATGCAAAATAAGGAACAAATATTAAAGTGATCATGATAAAACAAATTGGTACTTTATTGTGCAATATCTGAATAACCAATCTCAGGCCGAGGTATATAAATAAATGTGATATACATTTGATATAATAGTTTCGATCATAATGAAGAAAAGTTCTAATTTTGGACAAAATCAAGTGCGAAGCACGAGGTCCGTGGCGAGAATGTGTTTTTCGAAATATTCAATATTATATTTTTTGTTCACAATTGATCTTTTTTGATAAAATATTTCACTACTTTGTTGATATTGGAATTGTTTTGTCACAATTCAATTTGTTATTGTTGAAGATTCATCATTTTAGTTGAAAATTCAACTATGTTGTTGAAAATATAATTACTTTGTTGAAAATGCAACTATTTTGTTGAAAAAAAGAATTATTTTGATAAATATTAAACTTTTTGATTAAAAGGTCATCTTTTTAGTTCACAATGTTCTTGGTTGACAATTCATCTGTCTTCTATAAAGATCGTCTTATTTTCTTGTAGATTCAACTATTTAAAAAAAAAACTGTTTATAGTTCAACTTTTTGGTTACGAATTCATTTTTTTTCCTTGCAATTTCAACTATTTTTTTTATAAATGCAACTGTCTGGTCTAGATTCTTTTTAATTCAAAAAGTTACATTTACAACAAAATAGTTCAATTTTCAAGAAAAATAGAAGAAATTTTCACCAAATAGTTCAATTTTCAATTTTTGAAGACAATAATGCGTATTTTCATCCAGAATGTTAATTTTCAATCAATTAGCTGAATATTCTGCAAAAGTAATAAAATTTTCAAACCCAAAAGAAGAACTTTCAATAAAACAGTTGGATTTTTGAGCTGAAAAGATTAATTTTCCAACGGGAAATATATATTTTTAACAAAAATGTTTATTTTAATCAAATACTGAATATTAGATTGAAAACTAGTAGAATGAATGTTTCACAAATTATTTCAACTTCCAATCAAGAATGTAGTTTAACTTTCCAATAGAATAATAAATTTTCAACAAATTATGGTACAGTTAAATTTCCAGTTGAAATAATATATTTTCAAAAGAAAGACCAGTTTTCAACAAATGAGGTAAATTTTTAACCTAAGAGATGGATCTTCAACTGTTTGAATGAATATTCAACAAATTAGCTCAACTTTCAACCAAGCAGTTAAATTTACAATCAAGACGATTTATTTTCTACGGAAAAATACAAATGTAAAAAAATACATGAAGTTTTGATCAAAATCATTTGATTTCAAACTAAAATCGATCAATTCCCAACGAATAATAAAATAGTTGAATTTTCAGTTTAGAAAAATATGAAAAAAATAGAACAAATTTTTAACAAAATAGTTTGATTTTAAACCAATAAAATTGAATGTTTAACCAAGTATTTCAGCATACAACGAAGTATGTAGTTGAATTTTTAACCAAAAAGGATGATTCATCATTGAAAAATTTCATAGTCAAGTTGTTTGCAACGCAAGAATAATTAGTTTTTAACCAATAATTGAGGAATAGTTGAATTTTCAATCGAAAGAGATTTTCTAATATTTTTTTTTCTATTGATTCATTTCGCATTTAGGCAAAAAAACGAGCAGAAGAAGAGGTTTCTTGAGAATAGGGGCAGCAACCTAATTTTCGAAAGCCGTTTAATTTAAATTAGAAATTTTAATTTAAATGGAAATTTTTTTGAAGCATCAAATAATCAAATAAGTCAAAGTAGGAGGCATGCGCATTAGGGCGGACCAAATATATTTTTTTAGAATTTTAATGCATATTGCCCGGAAATTTGTTCGAATCTACACAAAAATAAATCCATTTTTTTCTAAAAAAATTATATTCAGAGGTGGCGGAAGCTCCATCAATTTTATACGCCCTTCTTTCCCTTTCTGTACCTTTCTTTCCCACTAACCTTCTTCACCCCACCCTTCCTTTTTTATCATTCCACTCCAGTGTTGCCGGATACAGCGCATTTCCGCATTTTGACCGCATTTTGAGACTCGAATCCGCAATCCGCATTTTGCAAAGCGGATGGCCAAAAACTCTGCATTTTGAACTTTTGAAGGATTTCTCTGCCCAATTATATCATGCGGACGGATTTATTAAATTTATTACAAATTAAATTTCATCATGAAATTGCATATTTTTATCATTTTTCTCCATTTCTCAATTAATTAAAAAAAGCGAACGTAGAACAGAAAATTCTGGGGGAGACGATCACCGGTTTTACCATAAATTATCATAGATATTCGCAAATTCCAACAAATTTTCGCAAATCTCGTAAATTTTTATGAATTTCCAAAATTCATAGCAACACGTTTTTTGTGTGTAAAAACAGTGTTTTCGGGTTTACATTAGAAACAGAAAAAGATACAACATTTTATTTGAAGAAAAAATACGAAATTAATTTCCTATAAGAATATGTATTTTTATAGTTAAAATTCGACACTTGTTTCAAAGGTCTTTAAGAGCCAACGATTTTGATTTTTTCTTTCGAATCACAGCAATATTTTCTTAGTTCAAAAAATTATTATATACTTACGTGACATGTCTTCATTTCGCAGGTGGCGAAAAGCTTCATCTGCCGCTTGTGGGTTGTGCAACACCATGTACAGGTTGGGTGTTCCGTGTGGTGCTAGTGGTGGCGCAGCTGTAAATATAATATATCGATTTTTATTCAAGAATTTTTTTAACGAATCTCAAAAATTTTCTATTGGTCCAAACTAAAGATAGCTCAAACGTAATCGCAAAGTCAGTTAATAATAACCAAGGCTCCAAATTTCGATGAAGCTGGATTAATTAAATTTATTACAAATAAAAGTTTCATCATAAAATTGCATATTTTTGTAACTTTCCTCCATTCCTCAATGAATTGAAAGAAGCGAATGCAAGACGGAAAAGGCTGAGGGAGCCGATCAGCGGTTTTGCATCATTATCATAGAAATTCACAAATTCCAATAAAATTCCGCAACTTTCGTAAATTTTCGTGCATGTCCAAAATGTATAGAAGTACGTTTTTCTTTTCGGTAAAACCAGTGGTTTCGGCTTGCGATAAATTATCATAAAAATTCACAAATTCCAATAAATTTTCGCAAATTTCGTAAATTGTCATGCATGTCCAAAATGCATAGAGGTACGTTTTTCTTTTCTGTACAAACAGTGGTTTCGGGTTTACTTTACAAACGGAAAAAGCTACAGCATTTCATCCAGAGAAAAAATGCAGAATTAATTTCCCATAAGCATATGTATTTTTTTAGTTAAAATTTGAAACTTATTTCAAAGGTCTTTAAGAGCCAACGATTTTTATTTCTTCTTCTCAATCACAGCAATATTTTCTTACTTCAAAAAGTTATTATATACTTACGCCAGTCTGATCCTGGATTAGCCATCGCCCACTCAACTTGGTCTCTTTCTGATGCGCTAGCATCGCCTGGAAAGTAGCCTGGTGGCGGTGCTCGTGGTGTACCTGTAGCTGTAAATATAATATAAGAATTTTTCTTCAAGAATTTTTATAAACAATCCCAAAAGCTGCTATTGAACCAAACTAAAGATTTAGTCCAAACAAAAGATTTTCAGAGTATTACGTTATTTTCACATCGTATTGTCCATTGCCATGGCTTGAAGTATGGGATTTTTGCTCATGCAAACATAACAATAACTAGAAACAGGAAATAAATTAAATTCTTAATTAAAAAGAAATTATTGCAAACAAATTTTTCTTGTTTCTAGCAGAGAATAATTGAAGTTGTCAAAAGTTAACCGTAAATTACTATAAAAATCGCAAATTTAACAAATTTCCACAAATTTTATATATAAATTTCTTTATAGATTTTAGAAATTATAGCTTGAACTTACTCTGCAGCATTTTTCTCGAGATAAAAAAAGTGCAATTAATTTGCCTATAAAAAGATGTACTTTCCAATTTAAATATCGAAACTTAGTTCGAAGGTCTCCAAGGGCCAACGCCGTTCAGCGAGAACAATTTATTGGCCGTTAAGAAATATAATTTAATTTTTTTTCTGAGTTGCAATCATTTTTGGTTATTTTCAAAAATTGCAATATACTCACTTGGACGTCCATGTACACTTGAAGCTCCACGTCCACTGGTTAACTCAAAGCCGGACCCTGTGTGTATTTGAGATAATGGTGGAAACGGAATACCCTCGGGATTACTTCCATCTGTAAGTTAAAATATAGGGATTTTTAGTAAAGAACTTTTTCAATGAACCCCAAAATTCCGAAATCACCGAGTTCAGTATATTTGACTAGAGGCTGGTAAAATGCATAGAAAATTTAACAGAAGCTCTTGTAAAATCTACTGAAAAGTCATGTTGTCTAAATTTGTAATAATTGTGATGTAAATAATACGGATCCTTTTTCATCGGGCAAGTTACAGACAAAGGTGTGCAAATTTAACAATTTTGGTTGTTATATTGGATCCACAATTTGAATTCGTAATTTTGGTCATCGAAATCGAAATCAGCGACTCCAAAAACCCCCCTTATACCAAGTTTTGTGCAGCTGCAAAATATTGCAAAATGAGTTTTCTATATCGTTGGAATCGTAACAAGAAGATAAACCTGACTATTTAAATAATTCATCGAATTGTTGATCACTTCAAAAATAATTATTGTCTAATTTTTGGAAAACACTAATAACTGCAAAGATTGACTATTTGCGATTTGAGAAAGAGCCGTAACTGACCGTTAACTGCAGGCGTACATCATAGACGGCATAATATGGCAGGCAAAAATTCGAGAAAACGAACGGACGGTTACGGACTGTACTGAAATATCGGGCTCGTTGTGATTTTGGAGGTCCGAGCAATCCCGATAAAAAGTTTAGAATGCAAAAGTGTTATTCCATATATATGTATTTTTTAACAATTAACCGAAACAGAAAGTTATATTGTTGGAAATTTTAATAGGTCAAAAAAAAGTTTTACAATAATTTCAGTTGTGTAAGGTGGAAAGAATTAGTTGAAAACTTTCAAAAGAAATTAATAAAATTGTATTAATGACCGACAACGGTGTTCCTGATATAATTCACTCTCGAGAGGGCCTCGTAAATGATATATCTGAGATTTTTAAATTTGTTGAATTCATTATTTGAAATTTAAATTCATGTAAAAGTCAGTAACTCACTGCAAAATTAACATTTGAAAAATCTAAAATAGACTGATATGCTAATTTAAAATTGAAAGTCGTTAACATTGAAGAATTTATGACTGTAAAGCTTAAAACCTAAAACAATTTTTAATTCTAACTCTTCAAAATGATGAACATTTGAATGGTAAATCTTTAAAATTAGAGATTTACTCATCTAAAACATTTATGGTTACAATTTATAAGAGCTTTATGTTGAACAATAAAAAATTCTGCAATTTCAATTATGACGTTCGAAATTTCATAAATTTGGAAAATTTTAAATTGAAAACTCTTGACATTTGATTTCCAAAATCATTAAGGAACTTTTATTAATACATGTCTCAAAACGAAACTGTTTTTAATTGTGAATCATCAAAATTGAAGAGTTTTAAATTGCAAATCTTTAAAATTGAAGACATTTGAATTGCGAACAGTCAAGATCGAGCAATTTGAATCATAAATCTTCAAAATTGTAGAACTTCAAATTGTAAATCTGCCCAATTTAATTTTTTAAACTTATAATTTAAAAAGTATGTCAGTTTAAAATTTTACAAATGAAACGCTGTCATTTTCATGATTTACATTTCAAATTTCATAAATTTCAGATTTAAAATTGAAATCTCTTGACTTTTGGCCTTCAAAATTGTCACAATCTAAGAATCTTTATTTATACATCTTTCAAAATGAAAGAGTTTTCAATTTTAAATCTCTAAAGTTGAAAGGCTTCAAACAGCAAACCGTTAGAATTGAAGAATTTACCGCTGTAAATCTTAAAAATTCAACTATGCAAAAAAATGTTTCAAATTACATACATTCACAATATAATTTTTTTAAATTGAATGATTTGTTTTGCAATATTTTTGTAATTCATGAATTGTCAATTGTAACACTTCCAAATTTCCGAACGCTGAATTGCAAATGTTTTACAATTGAAGTTTTATTAATAGTGATAGTTTATAAATAAAAATTCAAAAATTATTTATAATAATATTGATAATATGTAATATTTAACAGTAATTTAAAAAGAAACGAAGTTCGAAATTTCGATGATGTACATATATATTCAGAGAATCTAGGCTTTTCGGGTTTACTTTGAAAGCGCGGAAAGCTACAACATTTTTGTTTAATGAAAAACGATGTGCGATGAAATTTTCTATTAGAATATGTACTTTCTGAAGCAAAAATTTGATCTTGTTTCAAAGGTCTCCAAGGGCTAAAGCCGTTCGGGGAAAACAGTTTGTTCACGATTAGGAAATGAAATTTGGATTTTTTTCTGAATTTCAGCAATTTTTTGTGATTTCAAAAAAATTATAATATACTAACGTTCATCAGACTGTCTTCTGTGTTGCCTTCGTTGTCGAACTCTACCTTCAGATGGGCCCTGACTACTTTCAGCTGTAAGATATAATATAGAGATTCTTAATAAAGAATTTTTATTAAAAATACATTTTTTTCTATTAATTCGGTTCGCAGTGAAGCTAAAAAGCGAGCACAAGACGAGGGTTCATGAAAACAGGGGCAGTTTTGCATGATAGCTTATCGATCCAACCCTCTCACTTTCCCCCACTCTTCTCACTACATTTTCATTCATCCCCCTTTAGCTAATTCCCTTATTTCCTACCATTCCTCTCTATCCTATTATCCCCTTTCCCACCAGGCCGCGCCGTCCTTTTGCTTTCTTCAGCTTGCTTTTCCACCATCCTTCTTTATTCCTCCCAACCTCTCTTATCATTCTACTATCACTACTCTTTCTCTTTCCTTGACTCTCTTTACATCTCTTCCTCCTTTCCCATTGACTCCATTCCTTCCCAATAAACCTCTACATCACTTTACCTTCCCTTACCTCTTATTCACTCCACTCCTCATTTCCCTAACTTTTTCACCATCGTTTCTCACCCCTCTCTTCCTTTCCTATCATCCCTTTCCTCCTTCCCCTCCCAGCTAACCCCACCAAGTCATAAACTTCCCTCCCCTCTACACTCTTCCCAGGAAAAAAGTATGTCGGATAGGCTCACTCTCGATTAACGTTACATAACATATAACATATTCCCACAGATTTCTTAAAATTTCTATAAATTATTATGAATTTCAACAAATTTCCGCGAATTTCACAAATTCCAATGAATTTCCACAAATTTCATCAATTTATAAAAACGAATTTGTGTTCTAAGGAACGAGTTGTTTGAATTTTTTTTTGGAAACTAAGAAGGCTACAACATTTTTGCCGAAAGAAAAAAAAAGTGCAATTAATTTGCTTATCAAAATATGTATTTTTCAATTTAAAATTCGGAACTTGTTTCAAAGGTCTCCACAAGCCAAAGCCGTCCAGCGAGAACAATTAATTGGCGGTTGAGAAATAATATTTAGATTTTTTCCTGAGTTCCAAAAGTTTCGGTTAATTTAAAAAATTAGAATATACTAACGTGGATGTCTGGAACTTGAAGCTCCACCTCCACTGCTAGAAGCAACGTTGGACCCTATGTTCATTCCATGAAATGCTGTAAATTATAATATAGGTATTTTTATCAAAGAGCTTTTCCAATGAAACCCACAAATTTGAAATGGGCGACCCTAAAAATCCGCTCATAACACTCGCAGAAAAAGGATTTGTAACATTCACAACATGATCTATACAAATATGGACAAAATAACATTTCAGAAGATTTTAATAGAAGTTCAGTTAATAACTTGAAAAATAATTATTGTATACAATAATTTCAGTTCTTCAAGGTGTAAAGAATTAATTGGAAATTTTTAAAAGAAATTAATGAAGTTCTATTACTGGCCGACAACGGTGTTCCTCATCTAATTACCTCTTCTGAGAGGATCTCGTTATGATTTATCTGAGTTTTAGAGTTTGTTAAATTTATTATTTAATATTCAAATGTATGTAAAACTCAGTAATTTACTTCAGACTTAACATTTGAAACATCTTTTTTGTGATATTTTCTTCGTTTGTTGAGTTTTCTTTAATTATAATTCAAGTATGTTCAAAAATTGTTCGATTTTATTCAATAATTTCGAATTTTGCTGATACTTCATAGCATTCTTATCTATATACTTTCAGGTAGCAAAAAACATTCCACTTGCAATTTATCAAAATTCAAAATATTAACATCTACTTGGCTAATTCAAACATCAGTTTAAAAAACATTAAAAAATTATTTATAATTTCAATAATAATTAAAGTAATAATAATGAAAAGTCTTTAATTGCAAATATTAGAAACAGATGAATTTCAAATTGAAAGTCGTCAACATTGAAGAATTTATGATTATAAAGCGTAAAACGTGATACGAAAAAAAATGTTGAAAATTACATTCCTTCAAGAGACGAATCTTAATAACGAAATAATTTACAAATGTCTATTTTTAAAATTCAGGAATTTTCAATTGTAACTCTTCAAGATGTTAAAAATTACAAATTATAAGAGCTTTATGTTGAACAATAAAAAATTCTGCAATTTCAATGATTAACGTTTGAAATTTCATAAATTTTGGAGATTTAAAATTGAAAACTCTTGACTCTTGATCTTCAAAATGGTCACAATTCAAGAATCTTTATTATTATTTATTATATTCTTATGCCTTTGCAAAATTTTCTTTGTTTTTAACGGGGGTTTCCGGTTGTCTTCGAAAATGGCGAAATCTGCACCATTTTTATTTATTGAAAAAAGACGCGCAATCAGATTTTCTATGAGATATGTACTTTATAAGTCAAAATTTGAAACTTGTTTTAAAGGTATCTAGGGGCCAACGTCATTCAGTGAGAAAAGTTTATTGGCGGTTAAAAATGAAATTGGAATTTTTTTCTGAATCCAGACAATTTTTTGTTATTTCAAAAATATTATGATATACCAACGTTGATCAGCATGCCACTGTGGTGATGGACTCATTTGTTGTAGCTCATGATATTCATCTGCAAGATATAATTTAATTTTTAACAAAGAATTTTTCTGAAGCACCCTGAAAATTTGCTATGGTCCAACATAAAGAGAGGTTGAATGGGATCTTAAAGTCAGTCGATATTAAAAAAAAAAACATGTTCCAAATTTCGATGGTGCAAATATATTTTGAGAATCTAGGCTTTCTATACATTTCTATAAATCACCATAAATGCCTTCAATTCTCACAAATTTCCACAAATTTCATGAAATTTCCTTTCCTAAAATTTACGGAAAGTTGTTTCTTGTTTAAAGCGGTTTTTTTCGTGTTTAATTTGAAAACGCTGAAAGCTAAAACAATTTTTGTTTGATAAAAAAGCGATGTGCAATTAAATTTTTTATGAAAATATGTACTTTTCTGAATCCAGGCAATTTTTTGTTAATTCAAAACATTATGATATACTAACGCAGGACATTCGGCCACGGTGGTGTGAAACCCAGAATTCCTTGTCCATCTGTAAAATATAACATGAGGAGTTTTATTAAAGAATTTTTTCGAAGAACCCTGAAAATTTGCTATGGTCTAAAATAAAGAGAGGTAAAATGTAATCTTAAAATCAGTCGATATTAAAAGAAATCAAAGTTCCGAATGTCGATGATGCAAATATATTTTGAAAATCTAGGCTTTCTATAATTTTTTATAAATTACCATGAATTCGCTCAAATTTTCACAAATTTCCACAAATTTCATGAAATTTCCTTTTCTAAAATTTACAGAAAGTTGTTGTTTGTTTTAAACGGGTTTTCCGTATTTACTTTGAAAACGAGGAAAGCTACAACATTTTTGTTTAATGAAAAACCATGTGCAATGAAATTTTTTATAATAATATGTACTTTTTAAGCCAAAAATTTGCACTTGTTTCAAAGGTCTCTATGGGACAACGCCATTCAGTGAGAAAAGTTTATGGGCGATTAAGAAATAAAATTGAAATTTTTTTACAATCCAGGCAATTTTTTATGATTTCAAAAAAAGCATGATATACTAACAGAGATTCACAGGAAGTTCGTCACCATGCCCATCTGTAAAATATAATATGAGGATTTCTATTAAAGAATTTCTTCGAAGTACCCGAAAAAGTTTCTCTGGTCCAAAATAAAGAGAGGTCAAACGTAATCTTGAAATCAGTCGATATAAAAAAAAAAATCGAAGTTCCAAATTTCGATGAGGCAATTATAATTTGAGGATCTAGTATTTCTATACATTTTTATAAATTACCATAATTCCCTTCAAATTTTCACAAATTTCCACAAATTTCATCAAATTTTCTCTTCTAAATTTACAGAAAGTTGTTTTTCGTTTAAAACGGGTTTTTCGTGTATTGTTTGAAAACGGGGAAAGCTACAAGATTTTTTAAAATGAAAAACGATGTGCAATGAAATTTTGTACAGGAATATGTACTTTTTAAGCCAAACATTTGAATTTGTTTCAAAGGTCTCTAGGGGCCAACGCCATTCAGTGAGATAAGTTCATGGGCGGTTAAGAAAGAAAATTGAATTTTTTTCTGAATCCAGGCAGTTTTTTGTTATTTCAAAAGAATTATGATATACTCACCGTGAGTATGCTGCACTGGTGGTGGTGGACCCATAGGTGGTAGTGCACCACGTCGACCTGTAAAATGTAATATAAGGATTTTTATTAAAGAACTTTTTCGACGAACCCTGAAAATTTGCTATGGTCCGAAATAAAGAGAGGTCATATGTAATCTTAAATGTAAATTCAAATCTTAAAGTTTAGCGGGAACAATTTATTTATGGTTGAGAAATAAAATTTGCATTTTTTTCTGAATTCCAGTAATTTTTTGTGGTTCTAAAAAAATTATAATATACTGACGTTGAGAAGTCTGTCTTCTACGCCCCCTGTCATGTTGACCTCCACCTCTCTCTGATGGTTGATTACCACTTCCAGCTGTAAGATATAATATATGGAATTTTATCAAAGAATTTTTTCAACGAACACCAAAATTTTCTATTTGTCCCAAATAAAGAGATGCCAAACTTATTCCCAAAGTCCGTCGATATTTAAAAAAATCGAAGGTTCCAAATTTCGATGACGTGTTATGGAAATTCATTATATTTCTTGAAATTTTCTGTATGAACACGTAAGGTGATGAAAATCACAAGTTTGATTTTTGATATTCGAAAATTTTGAAAATTCGAAAAAATTTATTCCCTTATGCTGGAATGATTCCAGGGAAACGTGAGCGTTTTTCCATTTGTTTTAAAAAACAAAGTTCTCTATGCACCTGCTGCTCCGACGATTAAATTCTCATTGAGACATTTGCGCTTCGCGCTCGATAATTAGGTTATAGATACGGTTCTCTTTGAAGACTAAATCGATGTTGAAAAAATGGGATAACATATTAGAAGTAGGTATATTTTTAATACAATATTCTGAACTTTTTTACTTTTGTTGGAAATATCTGGTTAAGAAACTTAACCTTTGAATTCTTGAGAAGAACTCTTGAAAAGCCAACTGAATTCTTGATCCAAGAATGATAAATACGTTATCATAGAACATTTTTTACATTCTCATTCTATGATCAGAAGGTATTAGTTTTATATAAAATTGAACTTCGGAGGTTTCTTGAAAACAGGAGCAGATTCGCATCATAGCTTCCCTATCCGATCCTCTCACTGTCCCCACTCCTCTCAGCACATTTTCCTGCATCCCCTTATTTACTACCATTGATCTGCATCGTATTATCCTTTTTCCCACCACGCAGCGCCGTCCTTTCGCTTTCTTTAGCTTCCTTTTCCTCCTCGGATCAACAAAATTAATAGGAATGAAGCCTTCTGCTGAGGCAAGAATTATTTTCGCGGAAATTAAGAATTTTATGAAAGGGAGAAATCTGCGGATAGCAGAAGACAGCATTTGAACGGCGAAAACCGTTCGCAAATTTATTTTTTTACTCACAATTCTGACATCACAGAAGCATTCTCAGTTGTCATCCAATATCCGAAGACCCAAAACTTCATGATGGCGAACCCAAATTTTGCGAAATACGTCGCGAAATGGAGAAAAAACCGTAACAAAATTGACATTTTCTGTGTATGTGAAGACTTAAAGACTGTATTTCTAAGCAGCAAAGCAAACTCGGCATATAAACCAGCTGCCAAATTCACGCTCCGAATCTCCGATGCTCTGAAGTCCGCACTATACATTGCCACTCGCGAAATCGGGGCGCAAATATTTAAAAAGATTTTGCAGACAGCATCTGCAAATGCAACCATTATATAGATAAGTCAATTCATGATTGTACGTAAATTTGTAAATTTACCCAGTTTGAAATTATGATTTGAAAATTTTGAAATCATGAATTATAAATTTATCAAGTGATCCAGCAATAAATTCTAAAACCATCAAATTCGATTTCTAAAAATTTCGAAATTAGGCCCTTTGCAAATTTATTTATAAATACCAAGTTTATCAAGTGGTCCAACTATAAATTAATTATATGAAGAAGCTTGTAACGGGGGACACGAATTCTGGTATCTTTTGTGAGTGAGGAGGCCTCATTTGAGATAAAAAAAACTGAAACAGTTTACTGAGATGGAAAGCAGTTTACAAGAAAACGGGTGACAAGAAATCTGCGCAGAATAACAATGAGTTTGAAGTACAGGCCGACAGAGTAAGCAGCGGCGGTGTAATGGTCTAGGTTCTAGGCTACAGATTCTTCCGTCATGCGTTCGCGTTCTCGTACTATCTTCAATTCTCTTTTTGTTTCTCATTTATTTCCAATAGATTACCGTGAATATGCTTGAGTATTATGAAAACAACAATGAAAAGTTTCAAAAATATATTTCAGGAATACAAAAATTATTATTGTTGACACAACAATATTTTTATAATCTGTTGATTTTATGATCAATCATTTCTTTGATTCATGCATGAATTTCGGGATTTCCGAAATGATAAAAACTAGTTATTTGTAAAGTTATGAAAATTTTTTGCTGATAAATATTAACATTTTTTGAATAGGGTGGAGCAATAACAATCTTTTTTGTGACAAGCTTTTGGTGGGTGGGGGTGCTAAAAAATTCCCCTTGTCCTTAAATAAATTATCAATGAAATGACGAACATGAATTAAATATATAAAATCATTAAAACGAATAAGACGGATAGAACGAATCAAATAAATGAAATCAATAAAATCAATCAAATCAATGAAATGAAATAAATCAATCAAAACAATAAAATCAATAAATTGAATAAAATCACTAAAATGTAGATTTCATTGATGCGTTTTTTCATTGATTTTGTGATAATAAATTGATTTTATCGAATTTAGTAATCTCATTCAATTTATTGATTTTATTGATTCATTTGATTGTATTTTTTAATAAAAGAATCGAATATTTATACCGATTTTCTGTATTTTATTAAAGAATACAATGAAATTAATCAATAAAATCAATAAATTGAATGAAATCCATACAATAAAAAATCAATAAAACCAATGAATTGAATAAAATCACTAAAATCAGTATAATTTTGACTTTATTAATTATAATTTTATTTTCTTGATTTTAGTGATTTTATTCAATTTATTGATTGTATTGATTCATTTCATTGTATTTTGTAATAAAATAAAGGAAATCAATATAAATATTCGATTAAAAAAAAATACAATCAAATGAATCAATGAAATCAATAAATTGAATTAAATCACTAAAATCAATCAAATCAATGTATTATTAATAAAATGAACAACATCAATCAAATCAATAAAATAAAATTTATATCGGTTTCACAGATTTCATCGATTTTATTTATTTCATTGATTTCATTTATTTGATTCATTCTATCCGTTTTATTCTTTTTATTAATTTTATTGATTCTATTCATGTTCTTCATTTCATTGATAATTTATTGGAGGATAAAGGAAAGTTTTTAACACCCCCTCCCTCAAAAAGCTTGTCACAAAAAATATTTTTGTTGCTCCACCCTATTCAAAAAATATTAATATTTATCAGCACAAAATTGTCATAACTTTACAAAAAACTGGTTTTTATAATTTCGGAAATCCTGAAATTCATGCATGAATCAAAGAAATGATTGATCAAAAAATCAACATATTATAAAAATATTGTTGTGTCAACAATAATAATTTTTGTATTCCTGAAATATATTTTTGAAACTCTTTATTGTTGTTTTTATAATATTTATGCATATTCACGGTGATCTATCAGAAAAAAAATGAGAAACAAGAAGAGAATTGAAGACAGTACGAGGACGCGAACGCATGACGGAAGAATCTGTAACCTAGAACCTAGACCATTACCCCGCCGCTGCTTACTCTGTCGGCCTATAATTTAAACTCATTGTTATTCTGCGCGGATTTCTTGTAAACCGTTTTCTCTCAAACTGCTTTCCATCTTAGTAAACTGTTTCAGCTTTTTTCATCTCAAATGAGGCCCTCTTCGCTCACAAAAGATGACCAGAATTCGTGTCCCCCATCACAAGCTTCTTCATATAATTAATTTATAGTTGGACCACTCGATAAACTTGGTATTAATAAATAAATTTGCAGAGGGCCTAATTTCGAAATTTTTATAAATAAAATTTGATGGTTTCGGAATTTATTGCTGAATAGCTTGATAAATTTATAATTTATAATTTCAAAATTTTCAAATCATAATTTCAAAGTTATAATTTCAAACTGGGTAAATTAACAAATTTACATACAATCATAAATTGATTTATCTATAAACGGGTGCATTTGCAGATGCTGTCTGCAAAAACTTTTCAAATATTTGCGCCCCGATTTCGCGAGTGGCGAAATGTATGGTGCGGACTTCAGAGCATCGGAGATTCGGAGTGCGAATTTGACAGCTGGTTTATATGCCGAGTTTGCTTTGCTGCTTAGAAATACAGTCTTATGGTCTTCACATACACAGGACATGTCAATTTTGTTACGGTTTTTTCCCCATTTCGCGACGTATTTCGCAAAATTTGGGTTTGCCATCATCAAGTTTTGTGTCTTCGGATATTAGATGACAACGGAAAATGCTTCTGTGATGTCAGAATTGTGAGTAAAAAAATAAATTTGCGAACGGTTTTCGCCGTTCAAATGCTGTCTTCTGCTATCCGCAGATCTCTCCCTTTCAAAAAATTCATCATTTCCGCGAAAATAATTATTCCCTCAGCAAAAGCCTTCATTTCTATTAATTTTGTTGATCCGAGGATCTCGCAAAACCCCAGATATTTGACAAGTTTTCTTTCTTTCGCTCTCGAATTCTTGGGAAAAATTATATATGGAGTCAGTGCCGTGCACATAAAAAAAATTTCAGGTCGGATTTAACCAACACCCTTAAAAGAATGAAAATTTATTATTTTTCCTGGATGAACTAAAAATGATTTTTTAAACAATTAAATTGAAAAATATTTCCTAAAATTCACAAAATTTCAAAAATAGGATCTGGAAGATTTTGCAGCAACTTTTTTAATTTTGCAGAATTTTCACAAAATCTTAGGAAAAATTCGAGTTCCAAGATAATAACAAAATTTGAATTAGATTCTTGGAAAATTTTACAGTGATTTTTTTAAACAAAATTTCAAGAGGATATTCAAAAAGATTTTCAAAGAAATTTTGATGTGTAAATTAATGTTTCTAGCTTAAGGTTGCTTCCAATCATATCATTTAAAAGATTTATACATTTTTTATTGATTCTTCAATTCAACATTTTGGCTGAGATTTTTCTTCCTCATCGACTGAAAAATCTTTCTTGTTTAAAAATCCAACCCTTCTTCTTTTTTCGAACAGAAAAAACAGTTATTTGCATTTTAAGTCAAAGGATAAGCTTTCCAAAAAATAGGTGAATTTTTACCATCACACATTAATTTTTAAACCAAATACTTTAATTTTTTACCAGAAAAGACGAATGTTTAGAGAAAAAAAAACGAATTCAAAATAAAAGTTGAACAGTTGAATTTTCAACGCGAAAATATTATTTTCCAACGAACATTTAACTTTCGACCAAATAGTTGAATTTTAAACCAAAAGTTATGAATTTTTAGCAAAAAAATTAATTTTTAACAAAACAGTTACATTTTCACCAAACAGTAAACCTTCATTCAGAAAAACAAATTTTCAACAAATTTGTTCAAGTTTTACCCGAGCAGATGAATTTTGAATTGACTAGTTCAGTTTTTAGCAATATAGTTAAACATTGAACCAATGAGATGAATTTTAGAATAAGAATATATGAATCAACAAAAAATTGTTTTTTAACAAAGTGGCTCTACCAAAATTTTCAAACAAAATATTCGAATCCTCAAGCAAAAAACAGTGATTTTCAACCAAATGCTTGAACTTTTAGCAAAGAAAGATGCAATTTCAACTAAAATAGATGATTTTTAAAATAAAAACATAAGTTTTCCAAAAAATTGTTGGATTTTCAACAGAACAGTTGATTTTTCAACAAAATAGTTGCATTTTAGAAATAAAAGTATCAATTTTCAATGAAATTGTTGAATTTTCAATCAAACAGTTATTATTTTATCCAAGAAAGATGCAATTTCTATTAAAATAGATGAATTTTTTAATTAAACAAATTTTCAAAAAAATAGTTCAATTTCTATCAAAAAAATTTATTATAATAATTTTTTCAAATTTTTAGGTTGAAAATTTTTATATTTTTTCGAAAATTCGTTTTTTTATATGAAATTCGAGTCTTTGGTTTAAAAATCAATGTCTTTTGGGGAAATTCATCTTTTTGGTTGAAAATGTAACTATTTGATTAAAAATGCGAATAACTATTTGGTTGAAAATTCATGTTTTGGTTGGAAATTCAATTGTTTCGATTGAGGATTTAACTGTTTTAATAAAAAATTAGTCCCTTTTTATTCCATTCAGCTAGTTTTGATTAAAAACAAAAATCTTTTCTTGCTTAAAATATTAACTATTACCTTTCTCGTCGAGCAAGTAATTTTACACAAAAAAAAGATGAATTTTTAACAACATTAATTTCTAACAAAAAGACGAATTTCCAACTAAATACATGAATTGCTGAAAATATTTCTATAAATAATATATGTTTGATAACATTCGGTAAAATATAACAATTTATACTTTCATAAACAAAATAAATGAACAATTTCCAAATGTTTAGGAAGTTCAAGTACAACGAATTTGTTCCTTCCATTCAAATAGCTAGAAGTTAAGATGAAAGTCGAAGTTAGTCACAAATATCAATAAAAATGTATTAATAAACATTTTTAGAAACAATTGATCATAGTTAAATATTAATTATAAAATATTTTAGGAATTTTCACTGAGTGAATCTTAGCATGCAGTATTATTATTCATTCTCAAGCTATTTTGATTTAGAACCTGATTTTTTTCTAC
Organism: Andricus quercusramuli; assembly: GCA_932178445.1. Classification (NCBI taxonomy): domain Eukaryota; kingdom Metazoa; phylum Arthropoda; class Insecta; order Hymenoptera; family Cynipidae; genus Andricus; species Andricus quercusramuli. The sequence continues at coordinate 758,950 of CAKNXH010000367.1, forward strand.
GTCATCAAAGATATACTATTTTTAGTAAGATTAACATGAATTCAGCAAATTAAGGAAAGCTCGACCTTCAAAATACGTCAAATTAAAATGTTTTGCTACAGACACTATTTAGGACAATGGTTATTCTTAACTTTTTAATTATTGTGTAATTAAACGTAAATATCATATTAATATGTACATTGAATCAGCCTAATTGTACGATATTCTTAAATTCAAAGTCGTAAAGATTAATGAATTTCAAATTAAAAACGTTAAAAAAAATGAATAATATGTAAGATATTAACGTGTGAATTTTATCAAGTTCAAATTCTGTGATCTAGACAAATTATTGCAAATTGATATAATAAAAATTGCAGTCAAATCTCACTTTTGAAACGTTAAAAATGGTAAAATTTACGAAGCTTTCAATGTACAGTTTAAAAGTCTTGAAAACTGAATAAATTTTAATTCTAATCCTTCCAAATTAGAGTAATATATAGGCAATCTATAAATGATTATTGAATGCAAAGGGAGTATGAGTACAATGGATACGAATTTCAAGATCTCATGTATGTTTGCCTCTAGTCCGACGCCAGAAATGCTTGGTAAAAGCAAGCGAGGGGTAACTGGCTTAACGCAATGGTGGGGGTATACTTAGCAGGTCAACGGGTGCCAGTCAGGTACGCCAGCCTTCTAAGACAGGGGTCATCAGCGAGGGGAAATTTCTCGAGTCCAGCTCCGTTAACACGTGTGGACCGCTCGCTGCGGCGCTCCCACCAAGAGTCTCCACTCCACTCTAAGGGTTCGGGGTGGTGGTAAATTCTATTCTATGACGTCAGAATTTACCACCACCCCGAACCCTTAGAGTAGAGTAGAGACTCTTGGTGGGAGAGTCGCAGCGAGCGGTCCACACGTGTTAACGGAGCTGGACTCGAGAAATTTCCCCTCACTGATGACCCCTGTTCTAAGATATAATCCCAGGCGTGAACATCAAGCGTGGGGTAGCGTGCTTGACGCAATGGTGGGGGTACACTACTCAGGTCAGCGGGTGCGAGTCGCGAGTCGGGAATCGTCCGCACTTCCATTCCTCCACACCATCATTCCCCACTCCTCTCTTTATTTGCCCTCATACACATTCAACCTCTTCACTTCCCTTCCCCCTCTTCCAACTCCTTCCATCCTTTCACTGCTACCCCTCAATCCCCTCCTGTCCCTTTCTTCCCCACCATCCTCTTCCACCACTCTCCTCATTCATCACCATTCCCCTCCACACACACAATACCCCACGAACCCCTTCCAAAATTTGTATTATAGTGTAAAAACTTACCGACAAAATTGATGAATACCGTGAAGGCAAGAAGCACAGTTCCCAGAACGATCTTCATGTTATCTCGTCAGATCTCACGATGAATAACTGATAAATCTGGATCATTCCCACCGCTATATATACCACTCAAATCCAGCGGACTGACGAAATATTCTAGGCGGGGTGTAGCTACGTGCTAAAAGCAATAGAAATTCTTATCAGACAGAACAAACTATCAAAATCGAAATAGAGCTTAACAGACACTGGTCTCTGTCCTTCTACTAACACCCGGAAAAAAATTGTCAATCAATGTTTGTCTGGTAATTCTGAATCATATCTAAATTTTAAAACGTATTAAATTAATTAACTAACAGAAGATTCAAAAGTCTATTAAAAGGGGAAGAAATAAAACTTGGCGAGTTTAGTATTATTAATAAAAAAGAGAAAATCTCGCTAAGTTCTAAGTTTTCTCCGTTCAGTACAGTCTCGAAAATTCGATTACATTAGTAATTTAATACATTTTTAAATTGACATACCTTTTCGAATTACTCTATATCAAACTCAATATCAAATACTTTCAACTCCTCGAATTTCGAGTTGAAATATATATTAAATTTTCAATACAATAGATGAATTTTCCACCCAAAAAGCAAATTTTCAACAAAGCAGTTGAATTTTTGATCGAAAAAATTTATTTCCAACAAAAAAAAAAATTGTCCAGAAAAAACGTATTTTCAATCAGATGAGTTTAACCAAAAAATACGATTTTTCAACCAAATAGTTGAATTCTGAACCAGAAAGATACATTTTTAACAATCGTGATTAATTTTTGAACCGGCTTATTTGTTGATTTTTCTTACATCGGTCTACACTTGCGGAAAAAAACAAAGCCTTTTGTTTGAACTAATCTAATCTACAATTCATTACATTTGGCGATTAGAAAAGTTTTAGTACGAGAAATTTTTTAAAATTAATTTAGAATATTTTCGTTCACAACAAATGTCACAAATTTCATCGTAATTTGAAATATTTTCTAATACATCGAAATTATATTCATTCATTTGTAGACTAAAATAATAATCAATGTTCGTTAGGGTGGTCCAAAAATGCATTGGAAATTTTTATTTTTTTTTGAATTTTTATCGGGACACCCCGCAAATTTATTCGAATCCACCCGAAAATAAGTATATTTTTTTTGTTTTGAGAAAAAATGATATTTAGGGGTGGTGCAAGCCCCATGAAGTTTAACATGTATTTCCCATAAGAAAAAAAGACGCAACTCAATCGAGTTGAAACTCAACATTTCTCTCCACAATTATCCGTAGAATACGAATAAAATATCACTTTTCAAATGTCACCCCCATAAGTTGGTTTTATAGGGTCCTAAAGAAACACCGTAAGTGAAAAAATGAGTTTTGCGAGCTTTTGCGCCAATTATGATTTTTTTGCGGTTTTTTTATACGAATTATTTCTAATACATGAAATATAACTTTATACTGAAAATGAGATATTTTAATGAATTGTTTAAACAATTTATTATTGTTTTTAGCAATTTTCTCATAGAATGTAGTTAGAAAGACGCGGTTTTTTCTCAAATTTTTCATTTGTTGTCCAATTTTTAATTAGAGGGGAGTGATAGTTCATCAATGTTGAAAATAGAGATTGTTTAAACAATTTATTATAATTATTAATAATGTTATATTCTATAATGCTAGAAACTTTTTGTCCAATTTTCATCTATAGTGAAGTAATAATAAATTCAAGTTAACAAAATAATTGTTCAAACAATTTACTATAATTATTAATAATATTATATTTGAATAATTCTGAAAAGATGCGTTTTTTTTATTTCTGGTTTCTTGTCCACTTTTCATTCAGAGTGAAGTAATAATGAATTCAAGTTAACAAAATAATTGTTTAAACAACTCATTATACTTATTGATAATATTATAATTGAATAATGCTAGAATGTTGCGGTTATTTCTTTGAATTTCTGGCTTTTTGTTTAATTTTCATTTGGAGTGCAGTAATAATGAATGCAAGTTAACAAAGAAATTGTTTAAACAATTTATTATCATTGTTAATAATATCCTCTTTGCTTAATCGGTGGAATGTTGCGGTTTTTTCTGAAATTTTCAACTGTTTGTCGTTTTTTCATTAGGCATAAATTAATAATTAATTAGGTTTGGCAAAAGAAATTGTTTAAATTAATTATTATTGTTTATGACTATCTTCATCTATATCCCTGCCTGATAGTTGCGGTTTTTCGGCAATTTTTACCTTTCTGTCCTTTTTTCACTTAGTGAAGTAATACTTAATCAAAGTGAACAAAAAAATTGTTTAAACAATTCAATATTGATTTCTGCCTCTTGTGTAAAATAGCTTTCTCTCTTTACATTAATTTTTTCAAGCATTTAGGAAAGAGCAAAAATAATTCACTCAAAAGAACAATACCTTTCGAAAAATCATTTTTGTTGTGGTTGACTTATTACTTGTTCATAAATAAAAAGGCGATGCAAAGTGAAAGATTTTAGAAAAAACCGCCACATTCTAGTACTTGTCTGAGATAGTTAAAAACAATATTAAATTGTTTAAACAACTTCTCTGTTAACTTTAATTATTTATTACCTCACTATGTGAAAAAAGGACAGAAAGGTAAAAATTTCCAAACACCGCAACTATCAGGCACAATCGATATAGATGAAGATAGTCATAAACAATAATAATTTGTTTAAACAATAATTTTTTCTAAATCTAATTAATTATCAAGTAACGCCTAATACAAAATAAACAAACAGTTGGAAATTTCATAAAAAACCGCAACATTCTACCAATTAAGCAAAGAGAATATTATCAACAATGATAATAAATTGTTTAAACAATTATTTTGTCAACATGAATTCATGATTACTTCACTCCGAATGAAAATTGAACAAAAACCCAGAAATTTGAAAAAACACGCCTCTTTCTAGCATTATTCAAATATAATATTATTAATAATTATAATAAATTGTTTAAACAATTATTTTGTTAACTTGAATTTATTATTACTTCACTACAGATGAAAATTGGACAAAAAGCCAGAAATTTAAAAAAAATCCGCTTCTTCCTAGCATTATTCTAATATAATATTATTAATAATTTTCATATATTGTTTAGAGAATCACTGTTGTTAACATTGATGAACTATCACTTCCCTCTAATTGAAAATGGGACGACAAATGAAAAATTTGAGAAAAAACCGCGTCTTTCTAACTACATTCTATGAGAAAATTGCTAAAAACAATAAGAAATTGTTTAAACAATTCATGAAAATATATAATTTTCAATATAGCGTAATATTTTATGTATTAGAAACAATTCGCATTAAAAAACCGCAAAAAAATCATAATTAGCGCCAAAAACTCGCAAAACCTATTTTTTCACTTATGGGGTCTCTTTGGGACCCTATGAAATAGACTTATGGGGGTGATATTTGAAATGTGATATTTCATTCGTATTCTGATCCTGAATAAGATTTACAAAAACGTCTTCTTTTCTCATGGGAAATACATGTTAAACTTCATGGGGCTTGCGCCACCCCTAAATATCAGTTTTTTTCAACCAAAAAAAGTGGATTTATTTTTGGGTGGGTTCGAACAAATTTGGGGGGTGTGCCCATAAAAATTCGAAAAAAACATTTTTAGACCACCCTAATGTTCGTTTTACTTTGGCCTTGGTGCAATAATTTTGTCACCGTTACGAACGCAATATTCATTCTCACTGATGATGCTGAACAGCTGAATAAGGTATGAAATACAAATTACGGAAGTAAGAAAAAATACTGAAAAAAATTAATTTTTAACTAAATATTTCCATTAGCAGCAAATCGGTTCAACTTTTGAGCAGAAGGAACGATTTTCCAATGAAATACTTCAACTTTGAACAGAATCGATAAATGTTCAAGCCGAAAACCCGACATTGTTCGAAGACAGTTGAATTTTCAATAAGAAAGTTAACTTCCAGCCAAAAAAGATGAATTTCCAACCAAATGGTTGAGTTTTTCATTAGAAAAGGATGAATTTAACAACATATATTCGATCAAAATATGTAGAAAATGTATGCTAAACATTTTTCAGATATTTCCTTTAAATATTCTTTCATTACCTACAATTCTTTCCATGTACTCATTGGTTTCGAAATATCTTATCTTCTAATGTGTACTGTATGTAAGCCACGTCGGAATTATATTGTCATCTATAGACAAAAAAATCAATGTTAGTTTTCCTTCGGTTTCCTCAAAACAAATTCTTGACACCTGTACGGACGCAATATTTGTTCTCGTTGATAGTGCTGAACAGCAGAATGGAATATAAAATAATAATTATGGAAATAAAAAAAGTACCGATAGATAACAAATTTTATTGGTTTTATCCAGTTTTTTTGGCCATCCATAAAGTACCAAAAAAGAAATTCTAGTAGAACAGATGAATTGAAACAAAAAATTTAAACAAACGCTTACAATGACTACTAATCAGCTTAAATTTTGAGCAAAAGAAACAATTTTTCAATGAAACAGCTGAACTTCCAACCGAATAGATCAATTTTCATGCTAACAAGACAATAAGTTTCGAAAACAGTTGAGTGTTCCATAAAATAATTAAATGTTTCAACAAAATTGTTGATTCAAATAGTAGATTTGTAAAGCTGAAGAATAGCAAAGAGTGATCTAAAAATGAAGGAGTTTTTCGCTCATTTTTAGTTCAAAGATTCTGAAAGTAAAATGTACATCGAATAGGACCTTATCATGAGACATTCATTGAAACGCTCATGGCGTATTATGCAGGTTCATTCAAATGAATAATTAATAAATAATTGATACTAAGCAATGTATAGAATACCTGAAAATAAAACAAGAATCCAACGATCAAATTTGGACAACCACAAAATGCTCCTATTACAATTCCTAAAAACTAAACAAAAATGGTTTCTTTGTACAAGAGGAAAGAAAAATGAGAAGGCAACCAACCAAATCACTTTCCTTTTTTTTATTTCTTTCGTCTTTTTTTTATTATTATCAAATCACAATGTAAAAGCTTCCATAATATTTACCATCACAATGTAAAAAGCTTCTATAATATTCACCAACGTTTCGGTGCTTATACAGCACTCTTATCATGGTAAGAAAAATTAAGGAAAATTAACGAATCATTAATTTTTCTTACCTTGATAAGGGTGCTGTATGAGCACGAACCGAAACGTTGCTAAATATTGTAAATGCTTTCATATTGTGATTTCACAATTATAAAAATAAAAAAGACGAAAGAAATGACGCGGTAAAAGTGGAAGTGTAGTGTATACAGTACAAAATTCTCATTTGTGTTAAAAAGTGATACATGACGAGTGAAAAGTGACTTATGATGATTAAAGTGAGGTGCAGTGACTGTTATGATTTTTTGTGTGACGAATGCTGAATCTGGAGCAACGACGCCCAAAGCAACGAAGAATACGACGATACAAACGACGTGTAGCCAAAACTGAGAAAAGTGGTGTGTTGGTTCCGCGAAATTCAGATCTTGATTCGAAAAATCCTGATCGCAAAAACCAAAGCTGAAAGACGCAAACGACACTGAAAAAAAAATTTCTGACGAAAACGCCAACAAAAACGCCAACGAAAACGACACGACGGTTATCAACACAGAAATGTCGCGCGACCGAGATTATTATTATCTACCATTATATTATTGTATATGCATGAATAATAGAATATGACATTCATTTATCATATTACATATAATTAAAAAAAAAAGCCGCAGGGTCCTCCTAAGAGCAACTGCCATCTAACAAATGTCAACAGCCCCCAGTAGAACCGCGGCAAATCACACCTGTGGCTACGTCTCACAACCGTGAGATGGGTGGTTACAAGGCACCTCCGAGAGCACCAATCACAAGGACAATTACTCGCTCCAAATACTTTGGGTACAATTGATTGATTTGTTTAGTGTGTGATTCAAGATCCTTAGTTCTTGGTCGAACTTTCGAACCCTTTTCGTGAACAGTCTACCAGATGATAGGCAGTCAATGGCACATTGAACACGGGACGCATTCTCTCTTGCCCGTTCAATTTTCTTATTCAGTTGATGCAAGCGGCTTTTGGTCTTTTGATCCACCGTCGGTTTTAGCCTTCGATTTGAATCAGCCAAAGCTCTCGCAGTACCACAAGCTGAGCAATTGATGGTCCAGAGGTCGCACTCTTGCGAGATATCTCCACGAATGGAGGCATCCATTTCAGCCAGATCAGGTAAACAGTTATGATTTGTTTAAAAAATTTTTGTTTGTTCAAATGAATTGATAATTAACTCACTCCTAGTGAAAAATAGACTATTATTTGAAAATTTCAGAAATAATCGCATCTTTTTATTAATAATCAAATTTAAAATTTATTAACAACAATAATAAATCATTTAAACAATTTATTTCGTTAACTTTCATTCATCATTCATCTCACTATAATCAGATTATTTCACGTATTAAAAACAATTTTCTTTCAGAAAGCCGCAAAAAAAATAATAATTAGCGCCAAAGAAAAATTTGAATAAAATTTACAAAAACGTATTTTTTCCTTATGGAAAATACGTGTCAAACTTCATGAGGCTTGCGCCACCTCTAAATATCATTTTTTTCAAAACAAAAAAAAATGGATTTATTTTTGTGTGCAAGTATCTTCTAGAAAATGCGTATTTTAGCTTAAAAATTCATCTTCCTAGGTTGAAAAATCAGATATTTGGCTGAAAATTCAACTAATCTGCTGCAAGTTTAACCATTTTGTTGAAAAGTTACCTATATTGTTAAATTCAGCTTCTTTGTCGAAAATTTAACTGTCATGCTTGTAAATTCGTCCAATTGGTGAAATTTGCATATTTTTTGCTTCAAAATTCGACCATTTGGTTAAAAATGCATCTTTGTAGGTTGAACTCTGAAATATTTTGTTACAGTCATTTCTTTTTTGTTAAAAAATGTTAATTTTTTTTTGAAAATTCGTCTCCCTTGTCTAAAAATTAACTTTTTTATTGAAAATTCAACTATTTCCGAAAAAAATCGTTAAATATAAATTCACTAATTGGCGTTCATGAGTCTCCTATTGATTATATTTATTTTAATTTGGAGGAAAAAACTTTTTAGATCGTATGGAAATTGAAAGCTTAAATGATTTATGGAGCATTAATTGAAAAAAAATGAGAAAAAAACTGACCTTCTTATCCCCAATCTTTTTTCAGTGTGACATTTTTTTTCGGACTGCGAAATATTGTTGGCATGCAAGCAACAGTAAAGAACGATCAGCCAAAAATAATTAACAAGAACACAGAGCGGCGGCTGTTGGCGGGTTTATTTAGTCACTTTTCATTGTATGAACTGGCATTTATTTATATATTACACATACATATTTTCAAAAAGTTTTGATATTAAATTATGAACATTTATTTGCTGAAACAGAAAAGGTCGACTGAGATTAAAAAACGTAGTTGCCGAGAATTGAACCCAGGTTTCCAACGCAGTAATCAGCTTCTCTCTGCAATCTGGTATTCTGGATGCCAAAGTGAGAGGCACTGAACGTCCTTCTGGTATCATGCAAGCAAGCTTCGGTTCGGTGTTGACCAAAAGTTATTAAATCCGGAGGATCCAGGAATGGTTACTGGACTGCTGCAAACTCAGTCGAGTTCCCAATAGAACACCATAAACTATACTTCGTTTCAGAATTCGTCCTTTCGACAACTGAGACACGGTATATAGATTTCCATTATTCATGGTGAGAAGTATCGTCATGTGTGTGCAAATGCTGAGTTGGTATAGGTTCAAGCTCGATTCCCAAATAGTAATTGCTCCTTAATTGGTACCACCTTATCCGGTGTGTGTCACTGAACGGAATAGTTCCGGTTCTGATTTGGTACCGCCTGCGCTCATGTTCATTTGGTGGAATTAAATTTCTATCTGTAAATCTGATCATGTTTATCTCACCAGTATCCGCATCACGAAACCAACTAACTTCTCTGTCAAATTCTGGAAGTTTTCCGGCTCCTGCTGGAACTGCATGTGGGTCAGGATCTATGTGGAAAAAACATTTGCAATAAAAAAAGAGGTTTAAAATAAATTTCAAAATAGAAAACTAAACAAGTCAAAGTTGATATGTGGGAGCAAGCGGTGCACTATTTGACTACTGTTTACAAAAATACAAAACTCATGCTACTATTTTCGCAAATTGATATTGAGAGAAAAATCCAAAAAACACTTCAACGAACATGATGAATAATTAAAAATGACTAAACAGAACATCTTCTGCCGCCATCCACAACTGGTAACATCCACAACTAATCTGAGCGCTACTGGGCCATAATGTTCCAAGATCAGAGATTACATAATACAGTCCTGATTGTTGAAATGAAAAAACCCTCTCGCTCCTTTGCCGACCAGACTTGAGGTCGGCAAAGCATCGGGAGTTAAGTGTAATTTCCAAATTGACTAAATAATTTTAAGAAAGCTATCCCACACACATTTTCTAACAATTAAAGCTTGTTTGTAAATTAAAAACCATTTACACTATGCCTTCACAAGGCTACCCACGAAACTCCAAAGACGAAAATATGTATTATAAGAAACTCTAGAAAAAACCCATTTCTGAAATCAGGAATAGTATTTGATATTATTTTCGTTAAAACTTCAAAAGAACTCAAGAATTAAAAACAGTGCATTACGATTTCTTCAGAAGGAATCACTAGACATACATTAAATAGTAATGTGTTTTAACAAGCACGAAAAGCCACTCCTAAAATAAGGAAGGCTATCTGATATAATTCCAGTTGAAGCTTGCAAAAAATAAAATTTTAAAAATAATTCATCGCTATGCCTCAACACATACCTCAAGACATTCTGAATGACAATATATTTGAACGGATTCTGAAAACAACCCCTTACTCAAATTAGGAAGACTATCTTATTTAACATTATTTAAAACTTTATACAAAATTGGATACAAATTATAACAATGCCTTCAGGGGACATGCTTCAACATATCCTGAATGAAAAGGTACTTTCACAACACCTTGAAGCAACTCCTTACTAATATAAGAAAGGCTATCCTGATATGACATTAGTTAAAAATTTGACTAAAATTAAAAATTGAAGATAACTCATTAGAAATTCTTTCATGGACCTTCCTTATAACACCCTAATAATAATGTATTTTAACAAGCCCTTAAAGCAAATACTCACTGATATTAGGAAGACTATCTGATGTAATGTTGATTAAAACTTGAAATAAAATATTAAATTCAAAACAATTGATCAAAATACCTTAAAAAAATTAATAAGACCTCCTTAATTATTACTAAGGCATTAATAATTTAGGTGGGGTGTTGCTTTCAGGGGTTGTTACAAAATTCGATTATTAAGAGATGCCTTCGGAAGACATTCTAATAAATAGTGTTTAATTTCATTTGAAGTTTCAACTAAGGTCAAATGACTAATTTCACTAAGAGGTTGCTTTTAAAGGGTTTTGAAATACATTTTTTGTAAATTGATTTTAATTCGATTTTTTTTTTTAACTTTAACCACAGTTATATCAAATAATCTTCGTAATTCTGGTACAGGGTTGCGTTTAGAAGCTGTGAAGATATGTTGTCATTTGGGATGTATGGCGAAAAGTCTTCTGGAAGCATCGTGATAAATGGTTTTCAATTTTCAATTTCATTTTAAGTTTAAACTTAAATTGAATCAGATATCGCTACGTATTGCAGTAAAGGATTGGTTTTACGGGTTGTTAAAATATTCTTTTATATAAAGTGTCTCAATTTTTAATTTTGTTTGAATCATTAACTGAAGTTATAGCAGATAGCCTTACTGATTTCAGAAAGTTTTGCTTTTAGGAGTTGTACAAAAACAACATTATTCAGTTCGTATTATTAATATTGTAATAATTTTTGCAAGAAGCGTAACTCTGCATTCTCATTTTTTTTAATATTGCGCTAATATTTATTTGCCCTTGATATCGTAGCTGCCAGATGATAAAGTGTTAGTTTGTATAAATTTTTATTTATCAATTGCGGTAGAAAAAGTTGTTTCTTATTATTTTTAATTATTTCTCAAAATTATCGAAGTGTTCCGTGGTTTTTTCGCCCTGAATATAAATTTTGGCATTTTCTTTGACCAAAATTTGTGGGCTGCAAATCATTTCTCTAACAAGCATTCACTAGTGAAAATGCAGGCCAATTAAATTGTATATCCAATAACATCTTTTCAGCTGCGGTAATACTTACATCCTCGCTCATTATAGTATCGCGCATTGTCAATTCTCTCCTGAGTATAAAGCGAGGTCACAAAAAAAAAGTAATTCTCCGCGTACTCCAAGTACTCTTGAAAATGAGGGTTATCGGGATTTGAAGGTATTTCTACATTGTCATTTCTATAAGCAATCCTCCACGGTATCTCATGCTCATCAAGGTACACATCAACTTTTTTGCGATGATAACGGAACGTTGGATTATATCGATCTTGACCACGTGTATTAGCTTGTCTTCCTGTAAAAAAAAAAATAAAGATTTGTGATTTCAAAAATATGAAAAAGCAATAATAAAAAGTTTAGGCATTTTTCAGTACATTCTACAAAAAACCCTAAAAACATAAAAAAATCGCTCTCTAAATTAAACACTGAATTATTATTATTATGAGCACCGAAAACTAGACCTTTCTATTTGGAATTCTTCAAAAGTTCAAGATTCCACGATATGAAAAGATACAAAAATTCCACTGTTTAGAAAATATGAAAAAAAATAGAACAAATTTTTAACAAAATAGTTTGACTTTAAACCAATAAAATTGAATGTTTAACCAAGTATTTCGGCATACAACGAAGTATGTGGTTGAATTTTTAACCAAAAAGGATGATTCATCATAGAAAAATTTCATAGTTAAGTTGTTTGCAACGTAAGAATAATTAGTTTTCAACCAATAATTGAGGAATAGTTGAATTTTCAATCGAAAGAGATTTTTTAATATTTTGTTTATATTAATTTATTTCGCATTTAGGCAAAAAAACGAGCAGGAGAAGAGGTTTCTTGAGAATAGGGGCCGCAACCTAATTTTCGAATTCCGTTTAATTTAAATTAGAAATTTTAATTTAAATGGAAACTTTTTTGAAGCATCAAATAATAAAATTAGTCAAAGTGGGAGACATGCGCATTAGGGCGGACCAAATATATTTTTTTAGAATTTTAATGCATATTGCCCGGAAATTTGTTTGAATCTACACAAAAATAAACCCATTTTTTCGAAAAAAATTATATTTAGAGGTGGCGCAAGCTCCATCAAGTTTAATGCTCCCATCCTATTACCTCCTTTCCCATCACGCCCTTCTTTCCCTTTCTGTACCTTCCTTTCCCACCAAACTTCTTCACCCCCCCCTTCCTTTTTTATCATTCCACTCCAGTGTTGCCGGATACAGCGCATTTCCGCATTTTGCATCGCATTTTGAGACTCGAATCCGCAATCCGCATTTTGCAAAGCGGATGACCAAAAACTCTGCATTTTGAACTTTTGATGGATTTCTCTGCCCAATGATATCATGCGGACAGACTTATCAAATTTATCAAAAATTAAATGTCATCATGAAATTGCATATTTTTATAATTTTTCTCCATTTCTCAATCAAATCAAAAAAGCGAATATAAGACAGAAAATTCTGGGGGAGACGATCACCGGTTTTGCCATAAATTATCATAGATATTCGCAAATTCCAACAAATTTTCGCAAATTACGTAAATTTTTATGAATTTCCCAAGTAAATAGCAACACGTTCTTTGTGTGTGAAAACAGTGTTTTCGGGTTTACTTTAGAAACAGAAAAAGCTACAGCATTTTATTTGGAGAAAAAATACGAAATCAATTTCCTATAAGAATATATATTTTTATAGTTAAAATTCGACACTTGTTTCACAAGTCTTTAAGAGCCAAGGATTTTTATTTTTTCTTTCGAATCACAGCAATATTTTCTTAGTTCAAAAAATTATTATATACTTACGAGCCGTGTCTTCTTCTCGCAGGCGGCGAAAAGCTTCATCTGCCTCTTGTGGGTTGTGCAACACCATGTACAGGTTGGGTGTTCCGTGTGGTGCTAGTGGTGGTGCAGCTGTAAATATGATATATCGATTTTTATTCAAGAATTTTTTTAACGAATCTCAAAAATTTACTATTGGTCCAAACTAAAGATAGCTCAAACGTAATCGCAAACTCAGTTAATAATAACCAAGGTTCCAAATTTCGATGAAGCTGGATTAATTAAATTTATTACAAATAAAAGTTTCATGATAAAATTGCATATTTTTATAACTTTCCTCCATTCCTCAATGAAATGAAAAAAGCGAAGGTAAGACGGAAAAGGCTGAGGAAGCCGATCACCGGTTTTGCATCATTATCATAGAAATTCACAAATTCCAATAAAATTTCGCAAATTTCGTAAATTTTCGTGCATGACCAAAATTTATAGAAGTACGTTTTTCTTTTCGGTAAAACCAGTGCTTCCGGGTTGCGATAAATTATCATAAAAATTCACAAATTCCAATAAATTTTTGCGAATTTCGTAAATTTTCATGCATTTCCAAAATTCATAGAGGTACATTTTTCTTTTCTATAAAAACAGTGGTTTCGGGTTTACTTTACAAACGGAAAAAGCTACAGCATTTTATCCAGAGAAAACCTGCAGAATTAATTTCCCATAAGCATATGTATTTTTTTAGTTAAAATTCGAAACTTATTTCAAAGATCTTCAAGAGCCAACGATTTTGATTTCTTCTTCTAAATCGCAGCAATATTTTCTTAGTTCAAAAAGTTATTATATACTTACGCCAGTCCGATCTTGGATTAGCCAGCGCCCACTCAACTTGGTCTTTTTCTGATGCGCTAGCATCGCCTGGAAAATAGCCTGGTGGTGGTGCTCGTGGTGTGCCTGTAGCTGTAAATATAATATATGAATTTTTATTCAAGAATTTTTTTAAACAATCCCAAAAATCTGCTATTGGTCCCAACTAAAGATTTAGTCCAAACGGAAGATTTTCAGAGTATTACGCTATTTTCACATCGTTTTGTCCATTGCCATGGTTTGAAGTATGGGATTTTTGCTCATGCAAACATAACAATAACTTGAAATAGGAAATAAATTAATTTCTTAATTGAAAAGAAATTATTGCAAACAAATTTTTTTGCCCAAAATTTTGTATCGAAATTTATAGTGCGTGAAAAGTAAACATAAAAAGGCTCATGAAGAAATTTCATGAAATGTTCATCTTGTGCTCTATTATTTCATTTAACTTTTTGAATTTGTTTGGTATGTCTTGGGAACTTTTTGCAAACACGTTTGACCCTGCGGAAACTACTTTTTCAAGGTTTTTGTATTCTAATACAGTATCTTTGTAGTACATAGTTTCAGAATTTTTCAAAACAAATATCCGCTGTATTGGATCCATCGTCTTTAAATCGTAATTGTTAGCACCAAATTTGATATCAAAGACAATAAAACCCCTTTATATCAAGTTTTAAAAAAATATGTAAAAATGTAACAACTTCGACTGTCATATTGGACCCACCATTTTGAAAGCATAACTTTTCATGGTAAGTTTGAAGTCGGCGACACCAAAAATCTTCCCATTCCGAGTTTTAGACAAACGTATGCTTTAAGAACCTATTTGTACCAAGTTTTATATATTACACTTCAAGAAGCCATGAAAACACACAAATTTGGAATACAATTCTTGTTTCCAGCAGAGAATAATTGAAGTTATCAAAAGTTAACCGTTCATTACTATAAAAATCGCTTTAACAAATTTCCACAAATTTTATATATAAATTTCTTTATAGATTTTAGAAATTATAGCCTGAACTTCTGCGTATGCGTCCTGCAAAACTATTATAAGAAGTTACTGGTGAATGACTATACATTTCCATACATTTCCGTAAATGCCCATATATTCACATATATTTCCCCAAATTTCTATAAATTATCGTAAATTTCGACAAATTTTACAAATTCCAATGAATTTCCACAAATTTCATGAATTTCTAAAAACAAATCTGGTTCTTGAAAAAAGAGTATTTCAGATTTATTTTGAAAACTAGGAAGGCCACAACATTTCTGTCGAGATAAAAAAAGTGCAATTAATTTGCCTATAAAAATATTTACTTTTCAATTTAAAATTCGAAACTTACTGCAAAGGTCTCCAAGGGCCAACGCCGTTCAGCGAGAACAATTTATTGGCCGTTAAGAAATGAAATTTAATTTTTTTTCTGAGTTGCAATAATTTTTGGTTATTTTCAAAAATTACAATATACTCACGTGGACGTCCATGTACACTGGAAGCTCCACGTCCACTGGTTAACTCAAGACCGGACCCTGTGTGTATTAGAGATAATGGTCGAAACGGAGCACCCTCGGGAATACTTCCATCTGTAAGTTAAAATATAGAAGCTTTTTCAGTGAACCCCAAAATTCCGAAATCGCCGAGTTCAGTATATTTGACTAGAGGCTGGTAGAATGCATAGAAAATTTAACAGAAGTTCTTGTAAAATCTACTGAAAAGTCATGTTCTATAAATTTGTAATAATAGTGGTGCAAATAATACGGATTCTTCTTTTCGTGCAAGTTACAGACAAAGGTGTGCAAATTTAACAATTTTGGCCGTTATATTGGATCCACAATTTGAATTCGTAACTTTGGATATTGAATTCGAAATCAGCGACTTCAAAAACCCCCCTTCTATTATGTTTTGTGCAGCTGCAAAATATCGAAATAAATATCTAAGAATCTTTATTTATACATATTTGAAAATTAAAGAATGTTCAATTTTAAATCTCTAAAATTAAAAGGCCTTAAACTTCAAACCGTTAAAACTGAAGAATTTTCCATTGTAAGTCTTAAAAATTGAACAATGCAAAACAAAAAGTTTCTAAGTGCATACATTCAAAATATAATTCTTTTTAAATTGAATAATTTGTTATGCCATATTTTCAAAATTCATTAATTGTCAATTGTAACTCTTCAAAATTGCCGGACGTTGAATTGCAAATGTTTTACAATTGAAGAGTTATTAATTTTAACAGTTTAAAATTACAAATTCAAAAATTATTTATAATAATATTAATAATATGTAATATTTCACAGTAATTATACGTTCATGACTGAACAATAATTTGTGATAATTCAATTATTTCATATCCTTTTACCATGAATTGCGTTTTCTTTTTTATTCCATGACAAACCCATGTATTTTGAAAGACGCAAAGTTGGCTGAACAAAACTTCATCGCTCTAAAAAATTTCCTGCAACAAATTTTATTCTGAGTTTTTTCTGTGAAGCCGTAACTGCCGGTCACGGTGTTTTCCCGAATTTCATCATCCCAATTAACACCATTAACTGCATTTTCAGTCATATATTAACATTTTTAACATGTTTTTGGCAGACATGACAATTTTATATGCAAATTGGTGAAGAACAACCAAACAAGTTTAGAAAATGAATAAGAATCCGCGATACACACGGATAAAGATTCGAATAATTTTTATCGATTTCATCGTCCATCAGAAGTGTTATTTGAAGTTACCGGTGAATTACTGCACATTTCCATGAATTTCCATAGATGCCCATGAATTTTCACAAATTTCCATAAATTATCATTAATTTCCACAAATTTCATCAAATTTCTTACACTAAAAAAAACAGACAGTTTTTTTTTAACGGGGCTGTTAGGTTTACATTAAAAACGATGAAAGCTACAACATTTTTATTTCATGAAAAAGGATGCGCAATTAAATTTTTTATAGGAATATGTACTTTATAAGTCAAAATTTGAAACTTCTTTCAATTGTCTCCAGGGTTCAACGCCATCCAGTGTGAAAAGCCTATGGGCCATTAGGAAATAAAATTAGGATTTTTTCGGAATCCCAGCAATTTTTTGTTATTTCAAAAAAATTATGATATACTCACGTTGGCCAGTATGTTCCATCCGCGGCCGGGTTGGTGCTGGTGGACCCATGAGATGTCGCCCATCACCTCCATCTGTAAGATATAATATAAGGATTTTTATTAAAGAATTCCTTCAACGAACTCCAAAAATTTGCTATGACCCAAAATAAAGAGAGGTCAAATGTAATTTTAAAGTCAGCCGATATTTAAAAGGAACCGAAGTTCCAAATTTCGATGATGTAAATATATTTAGAGAATCTAGGCGTTCTATTAATTTCCATGAATTACCATTAATGCCTACAATTGTTCAAAAATTTCCAAAAATTTCATGAAATTCCATTTTATAAAATTTACAGAAAGATGTTTTCTGTTAAAAACGGGGTTTTTGGGTTTACTTTGAAAGCGCGGAAAGCGACAACATTTTTTTTATGAAAAAAGATGTGCAATGAAATTTTCTATTAGAATATGTACTATCTGAACCGAAAAATTAAACTTGTTTCAAAGGTCTCTAAGGGCTAAAGCCGTTCAGTGAAAACCATTTATTTACGATTAAGAAATAAAATTTGGAATTTTTTCTGAATTTCAGCAATTTTTTGTAATTCCAAAAAAATTAAAATATACTAACGTTCATCAGACCGTCTTCTATGTTGCCTTCGTTCTCCACCTCTGCCTTCAGATGGCCCCGGACTACTTTCAGCTGTAACATATAATATAGGGATTTTTAATAAAGAACTTTTTTAACGAACTTCTATAAATTATCATAAATTTCGACAAATTTCAATAAATCTACGCAAACTTCACAAATTCCACTGAATTTCCACAAATACCATGAATTTTTAAAAACGAATTTGTGTTCTAAGGAACGATTTTTTTGAATTTTTTTTTGAAAACTAGGAAAGCTGCAACATTTTTGCCGAAAGAAAATAAATGTGCAATTAATTTGCCTATAAAAATATTTACTTTTCAATTTAAAATTCGGGACTTGTTTCAAAGTGTCCATGAGCCAACAATTTCTGTTAGTTTAAAAAATTATAATATACTAACGTGAACGTCTAGAACTTGAAGCTCCACCTCCACTGCTGGAAGCAACATGGGATCCTATGTTCATTCCATGAAATGCTGTAAATTATAATAAGGTATTTTTATCAAAGAGCTTTTCCAATGAACCCCACAAATTTGAAATGGGCGACCCCAAAACTCCGCTCATAACAGACGCAGCAAAAGGATTTGTAACAATTACAAAATAATCGATACAAATATGGACAAAATAACATTTCAGAAGATTGTGCTAGAAGTTCAGTTTAATGTACTGATTTTCTGTAGATTTCACCTAAAATCCAGTGAAATTTACAAGTGAATGGGAAGCGCCAAGTTCAGTAGATACTACTGGAGGCTGATGATTGGAATGCACAGAAATTTAGTAGATTTAACTGAAGTGCTTGTAAAATCTACTGAAAAGTCATGTTGTCTAAATTTGTAATAATCGTGTTGTCAATAATAGGATTCTTATTCTTCATGCCCCTGGTGTTCCTTGTCTAATTACTTCTGTTGACAGAATCTCGTTATGATTTATCTGAGTTTTAAAGTTTGTTAAATTTATTATTTAATATTACAAATTTATGTAAAACTCAGTAATTTACTTTAAAATTAACATTTGAAAAATCTTTTTTTGTAATATTTTATTCTTTTCTTGATTTCTTTTTAATTATAATTCAAGTATCTTCATTGCAAATATTAAAAAAAGACAAATTCCAAATTGAAAGTCGTTAACATTGAAGAATGTATGATTTTAAAGCTTAAGTTTCCGCTTGTCTTCGAAAACGGGAAAAGCTACACCATTTTTACATAATGAAAAAAGATGCGCAATTAAATTTTCTATAAGTATATGTACTTTATAAGTCAAAATTTGAAACTGATTCCAAAGGTCTCTAGGGGCCAACTTCATTCAGTGAGAAAAGTTTATTCGTGGTTAAGAAATGAAATTTGGATTTTTTCTGAATCCCAACAATTTTTTGTTATTTCAAAAAATTATGATATACTAACGTTGATCAGAATGCCACTGCGGTGGACCCATAGGTTGTAGCACACCATATCCATCTGTAAGATATAATATAAGGTTTTTTTATTGAAGAATTTTTTCGAAAAACCATGAAAATTTGCTATGGTCCAAAAGAAAGAGAGGTCAAATGTGATCTTAAAGTTAGTCGATATTAAAAAAACCCGATGTTCCAAATTTCGATGATGCAAATATATTTTGAGAATCTAGGCTGTAAATTATAAGATAGGGATTTTTGTTAAAGAGCTTTTCAAATGAACCCCAAACATTAAAAGCTACACCATTTTTATTTAATAAAAAAAACGCAAAGAAATTTTTTATAAGTATATGTACTCTATAAGTCAAAATTTGAAACTTGTTTCAAAGGTCTCTAGTGGTCAACGTCATTCAGTGAGAAAAGTTTGTGGGCGCTTAAGAAATGAAATTAGAATTTTTTCTGAATATACTAACGTAGGGCATGCTGCCACTGTGGTTCGAGAGTCAGATCTATTAGGTCACCTTGTCCATCTGTAAAATATAATATGAGGATTTTTATTGAAGAATTTTTTCGAAGAACCATGAAAATTTGCTATGGTCCAAAAGAAAGAGAGGTCAAATCTGATCTTAAAGTCAGTCGATATTAAAAAACCCGATGTTCCAAATTTCGATGATGCAAATATATTTTGAGAATCTAGGCTTTCTAGTGGTCAACGACATTCAGTGAGAAAAGTTTGTGGGCGCTTAAGAAATGGAATTGGATTTTTTTCTGAATCCAGGCAATTTTTTGATATTTCAAAAGAATTATGATATACTAACGTAGGGCATGCTGCCACTGTGCTAATTCCCTTATTTCCTGCCATTCCTCTCTATCCTATTATCCCCTTTCCCACCAGGCCGCGCCGTCCTTTCGATTTCTCTAGCTTGCTTTTCCACCATCCTTCTTCATTCCTCACAACCTCTCTTATCATTCTACTATCACTACTCTTTCTCTTTCCTTGCCTCTCTTTCCATCTCTTCCTCCTTTCCCATTAACTCCATTTCTTTCCACAATACCTCTACATCACTTTACCATCCTTACCCTCTTATTCACTCCACTCCTCATTTCCCTAACTTTTTCACCATCCCTTTTCACCACTCTCTTCCCTCCCCATCATTCCCTTCCTCCTTCCCTCCTTTCCCGCTAACACCCCCAAGTCATAACCTTCCCTCCCCTCTACACTATTCCCGGGAAAAAAGTATGTCGGATAGGCTTATTCTCGATTAACGTAACATAACATATAAAATATTCCCACAGATTTGTCAAAATTTCTACAAATTATAATATTTACATTTTTCCTGAGTTCCAAAAATGTCTGTTAATTTAAAAAATTATAATATACTAACGTGGATGTCTAGAACTTGAAGCTCCACCTCCACTGCCGGAAGCAACATCGGATCCTATGTTCATTCCATGTAATGCTGTAAATTATAATATAGGGATTTTTATCAAAAAGCTTTTCCAATGAACCCCACAAATTTGAAATGGGCGACCCCAAAACTCCGCTCATAACACTCACAGAAGAAGGGTTTGTAACATTTGCAACACGATCGATACAAATATGGACAAAATGACATTTCAGAAGATTTTAATAGAAGTTCAGTTAAATATAACTTCTAGTGAGATGTACAAGTAAATGGAAAACGCCAAGTTCAGTAGATTCTACTGGAGGCTAATGCGTAAAATGCACAGAAATTTAGCAGATTTAACTGAAGTTCTTGTAAAATCTGCGGAAAAGTCATGTTGTGTAAATTTGTAATAATCGTGTTGCAAATAATACGGATTCTTTTTATTCATTCAAGTTTCAGGCAAACGTGTGTAAATTAAAAATTTTTTGTCATTATATTGGATCCTCCATTTGCATTCAAAACTTTCGACATCGAATTCCGATTCAGCGACTCCAAAAACCCGTAACACCGTTTACTGCAAAGATTGGCGATTTGCGATTTGAGAAAGAGCCGTAACTGACCTTTAACTGCAGGCGTAAATCATAGACTGCAGAATACGGCAGGCAAAAATTCTAGAAAACGCCGTAACGGATAGTTACGGACTTTACTGAAATATCGGGGGACATCTTGATGCGACGGGTCGTGATTTCGGAGAGGTCCAAGCAACCCCGAGAAAATAGGTTTGAATTTAAAAACGTCGTAACTGCATTTATTATAAGTTTCCAAATGCTAAAGTGTTATTGAATTCCTGTATATTTTATCAATTATAACAATATTGACGTAACAGGAAATTATATTGTTGAAAAATGTAATAGGTCAAAAAATCTTTTAAAATAATTTCAGGTGTTCAAGATGGAAAGAATTAGTTGAAAATTTTCAAAAGAAATTAATAAAGTTGTTTTAATGGCCGACTATGGGGTTCCTCATCTAATTACCTCTGTTGCGAGGATCTCGTTATGATTTATCTGAGTTTTGAAGTTTGCTAAATTTATTATTTATTATTCAAATTCATGTAAAACTCAGTAATTTACTTCAGAATTAACATTTGAAAAATCTTACTGTGATATTTTCTTCGTTTGTTGATTTTTCTTTAATTATAATTCAAGTACATATGTTCAGAAAATTTTCATTTTTATTCAATAATTCCAAATTTTTCTGATACTTCATAACATTTTTATCCATACATTTTCGGTTAGCAAAAAACATTCCACTTCCAATTTATCAGAATTCAAAATATTAACATCTACATACTTGAATGATTCAAACATCTGTTTAAAAAACATAGAAAAATTATTTATAATTAGCTGAAGCTAATACTGCTCTCCGCGATTTGCTCCCCGAAGATGTTAATCTCTGGAATCTGAACTGTGTAATTTACGAGAAGGCGGTCTCCCTGCTTAGCGACGATAGAAGTAACGATACTTCGGTACGTCTGAGTAAGACACGCGAGCGTATTGCACAGCTTCAGTTCAAAATTGAAACGGCGAGACGGCATGCATCAAATGTTCATTGTGTGTTTAGCTACATAACAACAAATAAAAAGTTCACTCCAAAAGTTAGGGCACTTGCTCGAAACTTGAGGAAAGCAAATCACACGCTGAACAAGTGTAAACTGCCGACCATCAACCAGCACTGGACGCAAAAAGTAAGATCTCTTTCAACAGCGAAACAGCGCCTTGAACGGCGAGTTAAGTGAATTCAGGAAAATTCCACCTTTTCTACTAATCCTTCCCGCCTGTTCAATAAAGCGTCATGTGTAGTTAAAAATCCGCCTAGTCGAGAAGAGATTCAAGTCTTCTGGAAGCAAGTATATGGAGATACTTATCAGCTAAATGAAGGCGCTTCTGATATATCACTCTTTCGTAACTTTTGCCAAAGGCAAAGGTTACAAGGTCCAGAGGAAGTGTGTCCACTAAGTACTGCTGAAGAAGTGAGGAAAGTTATCGCTAGAACTAAGAACTTTTGAGCGCGAGGGCCAGATAAAATCAACAACTTTTGGTGGAAGAAGTTTGCTTCTGCGAAACAACATCTAGCTCGTATATTTACTACTTTCTTAAACGGAGAACAACCCGTCCCGCAGTGGCTAGTGGAAGAATGCACGGTATTGATCCCTAAGACCGGAGATTTGTCAAGTCCAAAGAACTACAGGCCCATAGCTTGTTTAAAGACCAGCTACAAGATATTCATTGGCATCCTCAAAGGGAGGATATTAACATCTATCGAGCCGGTATGGAGTGTAATAGTCGAACAACGTAGATGCAAGAGAGGGCTGGCAGGTTGCAGGGAGATTGGCTTGGATTGAATACCGTAGGGCATTCGATAACACGAACCATGAGCTACTTATTAAGCTCCTTGAGTTCATGGAGGTGCATCCAAAAATAGTGAGATGCATAAAAGAGCTTATACTCTGTGGCGAACAAGATTTGTCATAACATCTGACAAAAGACAAGTGACTAGAAGCTTTGTCACATATAAGAGGGGGGTCTTTCAAGAAGACTCCCTAAGTCCGATACTTTCCTGCATCTCCCATTGCCTCTATCTATTGTGCTCCGAGGCAAAAGCTCTGGATACCTATGTGGCCCGCCCAGCAGAAAAGAATATAAGGTCAACCACCTTTTATCCATGGACGACCTTGAACTCTTTGCTTCCTCCAAGAAGGACCTTGACATCCTTGTAGATGCGGTAAATGGGTATTCTAAAGCAATTGGCATGAGCTTCAGACTGGACAAGTGTGCCTGCGTCCACCTACACCAAGGAAGACTAGAAACTACATCATTCCGTGACGATCAGGATGTTCAACTCATAGGCGGAAATACCATTCAACATCTTGGTATTAGAGAAACATATACGTATCTTGGAATACCGCAAGCGGAAACCCAAAATGTGCATGACCTAAAAACGGCCCTTGGAAAAAGGTATCGCCAAATTCTCAGAAAAATTTTGGCTTCCGAATTATCTGGAAAGAATAAGATCCAGGCGACCAATATGCTGGCCGTTCCTATACTGCTCTACACATTTGGTGCAGTAAAATGGAACGTTAACGGTCTTTTTCCAAATTACAGAATTAATAGCCAGAGCTATTGCGTATGCGTACAGTAGAAATTTTGTTCAAAGTTACTGGTGAGTTACTGCACATTTCCATGAATTTCCTTGAATTTGCATACATTTCCACAGAATTCCATAAATTATCATTGATTTCCACAAATTTAATGAACTTCCATAATTTTCTAAAATTTACAAATTTTCTTTGTTTTTAACGGGGGTTTCAGGTTTTCTTCGAAAATGGGGAAAGCTACACAATTTTTATTTAATGAATAAAGATGCGAAATTAAATTTTCTATAAGTATATATACTTTATAAGTCAAAATTTGAGACTTCTTTCAAAGGTCTCTAGCGACCAACTTCATTCAGGGAGAACAAGTTTATGGGCGGTTAAGAAATGAAATTGGAATTTTTTTTGAATCCAGGCAATTTTTCGTTATTTTAAAAAAATTATGATATACTAACGTTGATCAGCATGCCACTGTGGTGCTGGATCCACCTGTTGTAGCTCACGATATTCATCTGTAAGATATAATATAAACATTTTTAACAAAGAATTTTTTCGAAGAACCCTTAAAATTTGCTATGGTCCAAAATAAAGAGAGGTCAAATGGGATCTTAAAGTCAGTCGTTATTAAAAAAAAAACCCATGTACCAAATTTCGATGATGCAAATATATTTTGAGAATCTAGGCTTTCTATACATTTCTATAAATGACCATAAATGCGTTCAAATTTTCACAAATTTCCACAAATGTCATGAAATTTCCTTTTCTAAAATTTACAGAAAGTGGTTTTTTGTTTAAGGCGGTTTTTTCGTGTTTAATTTGAAAACGCGGAAAGCTACAACATTTTTGTTTCATGAAGAACGATGTGCAAATAAATTTTTTATACAAATATGTACTTTTTAAGCAAAAAATTTGAATTTGTTCCAAAGGTTTCTAGGGGTCAACGTCATTCAGTGAGAAAAGTTTATGGGTGGGTAAGAAATAAAATTGGAATTCTTTCTTAATTCAGGCAATTTTTTGTTATTTGAAAAAAATTATGATATACTAACGAAAAACATTCGGCCACGGTGGTGTGAAAGCCGGAATTCCTTGTACATCTGTAAAATATAATATGAGGATTTTCATTAAAGAATTTTTTCGAAGAACCCTGAAAATTTGCTATGGTCCAAAATAAAGAGAGGTCCAATGGCATCTTAAAGTTATTTGATAATAAAAAGAAAACCCATGTTCCAAATTTCGATGATGCAAATATATTTTGAGAATCTAGGATTTCTATGATTTTTTATGAATTACCATAAATTCCTTCAAATTTTCACAAATTTCATGAAATTTCCTTTTTTGAAGTTTACAGAAAGTTGTTGTTTTTTCCAAACGGTTTTTTCGTATTTACTTTGAAAGCGAGGAAAGCTACAACATTTTTGTTTAATGAAAAACGATGTGCAATGAAATTTTTTACAAAAATATGTACTTTTCAAGCCAAAAATTTGAACTTGTTTCAAAGGTCTCTATGGGCCAACGCCATTCAGTAGGAAAAGTTTATGGGCGGTTAAGAGATAAAATTGGAATTTTTTCTGAATCCAGGCAATTTTTTGTTATTTCAAAAGAATTATGATATACTAACGTTGAGCAGGTTCCTGTGGTGGTGGTGGTGGTGGTGGTGGACCCATAGGTGGCAGCCCACCACGTCTATCTGTAAAATATAATATAAGGATTTTTATTAAAGAATTTTTTGGACCAACCCTGAAAATTTTCTATGGTTCAAAATAAAGAGAGATCAAATGTAATCTTAAATGTAAATGTATATCTTAGTGTTTAGTGAGAACAATTTCTTTACGGTTGAGGAATAAAATTTGCATTTTTTCTGAATTCCGGTAATTTTTGGTGGTTCTGGAAAAATTATAATATACTGACGTTGTGCAGTCCGTCTTCTACGCCCCCCGGCATGTTGACCTCCACCTCTGTCTGGCGGCTGATTACCACTTCCAGCTGTAAGGTATAATATAGGGATTTTTATCAAAGACTTTTTTTAACGAGCCCCAAAATTTTCCATTAGTCCCAAATAAAGAGAGGCTAAACTTAATCCCAAAGTCCTTAGACATTTTGAAAAATCGAAGGTTTCAAATTTCAATGATGTGTTACGAAAATTCATTATATTTGTTGAACTTTTCAATGGAAGTAAAATAATAATCTGAAATGATAGAAAAAGTTTAATTTTTGATATTTGGAAAGTGAAAAACGCCAAAAATCTTTTTTTTTTCCTTATCCCGAACTATAAAAAAATCAACAAAAACTACCCCTACTATATGAACACTTGAGGTGTTGAAAATCACAAGTTTGGTTTTTGATATTTGAAAATTTTGAAAATTCGAAAAAATGTAGTCGCTTATGCTAGAATGTTTCCGGCGAACCGTGAGCGCGGGTGAGCGCGTGTGTGCCCCATAATTGTTTTCTTACGTTCGTTGTGTATATTCCAACTACATTTTTTCAAATATCATAAATATTGTAACTCGAATTGGAAACTGTCATTTTAGCCCCTCAGGAACTACAGTCATAAGTTGGAACTGTAAATGTTTTCTCATTTGTTTTTAAATAAAGTTTTCAATGTACCGACGATTATATTCTCATTGAGACACATGCGCTTCGCGCTCGATAATTAGGCAACAAAAAATGCTTTTAATTAAACAGCTGAACTTTCTATCGGAAAGATTAATTTTTTATACAAAAAGATTGATTTTTAACAAAATACATGAATTTTTACAAAAATGTTCAAAATCAAGGAATTTCCAAACAAAGAAATGAATTTTCAACCAAACATTAAATAGTTGAATTCTCGGTAAAGAAAATGAATTTTCAACGAAAAAACTGTAATTTTTATTTGAAACTAAAAAAATATTTAGTCATTTAATAAGATGGAAATAACTCGAGTAAGTTGAAGATATATTTAGAAGTTTTAAAAAGATTCCAAAATAATTCAAAACTTGAAAGGATTTCAAAATATTTAAAACAAAACGTAGATTTTCCAAGATTCTCAATACAACTTTTAAAAGCTTTCTAATCATTTAAAAATATTTGAAAAGAATAAAAACGTCTTATTTTTCCTGGATGAACTAGAAATTATTCTTCAAATAATTAATTTAGAAAATATTCCCTAATATTTGCCAAATTTCGAAAATAGAATCTGGAAGATTTTGAAGCAACTTTTTTAATTTTGCAGAATTTTCACAAAATCAATGATTTTTTTAAACAAATTTTTAAGAGGATATTTAAAAAGATTTTCGAAGGAATTTCGATGTGTAAATTAATGTTTCTAGCTTAAAATTGCTTAAAATTATATAATTTCAAAGATTTATACATTTTTTATTGATTCTTCAATTCAACATTTTGGCTGAGATTTTTCTTTCTCATCAGCTGAAAAATCTTTCTTGTTTAAAAATTCAACTCTCTTTTTTGGAAAATTACTTTTTTTGGTTTGAAAATTTTTTCGATTGAAAATTAAATACTGTTTTTTATGTATCACCAAAGTAGTTCATCTTTCAAACAAGTTGATATTTCAAGTAAGAACATATTTTTGTTTAAAATCAAAAACAGCTGAATCGAATACAATATAACTAATTTTTTTAATAAAACAGAAAAATACTCAATCAAATGTAAAAACCGAATTATTAACAAAATAGTTCAAATTTCAACCAAAAAAAGGGCAATTTTCAACAAAAAATATTAAATTTTTACCACGAAAATTAATGTTCTACAAAAAAGATAAATTTTTAAGAAAATGCATCAATTGTTAACAAAATTGTTCAATTTTTGAGAGAAAAAGACAAATTATCTACAAAACAGTTGAATTTTCAGCGAAAATTAATTTTTTTGCTAAAAATTCATAACTTTTGGTTTAAAATTTAACTATTCAATTAAGTATTACCTATTTCGTTAGAAATCCAACTATTATGTGAAGAATAACCTTTCTGTTAAAAAATCATATTTCGGTTTGAAAATTCAATTGCTTTGTAGATAATTTGTCTTTTTGGCTCAAAAATTCAACAATTTTGTTAACTCGGTAATATTATAAACTGTTCGACAATATTATAATTTCGGAAATTTCATTATTCGAAAATTTTCCCATTCGGCAATTTAATAGTGTCGGAAATTTCATTTTTCGGGACTTTTCAGTCATCCCTTTCGGAATTTTTCAAATCGTCCCATATTTTTATACCTTCTCTCAAAATTATGTAATTTTCAAAAATTTAAAGTCAAAATTTAATTTCGAAATCATCAAAAGTATCCATTTTCTTTTAAATTATTTGAAATGTTTTCAAATTATTTTTGACATTTTTTCCAATTTTGTAAATCTTTTGAGATGTTTTGAAATATTCCTAATCTTACTTTTTCGAAACAAAAAATCCTTAAAAATATACCCAAAAATATTAAAACAAACTTTGTTTGGAAAAATTTTTTTTTTTATTTGAAAATTCCAAATTGAATGAGATAAAAATTGAATACTTTATACTGAAACAATACTTGAATAAGATTTTTAAATCGAATGAAGGCGTTTATTTATGAATCTGTTAATTTTAAGTGATTTTCAAATTTCACATTGTTTATGAAGACGCAGTCGAATTTTAAACGAAATAGTATAATTTTCAACTAAGAAAAAAATGTGTTTTTTTAATGTGTTTTTAACGACATAATTCAATTTTAAACTAAAAAAGATAAATTTACAAACCAAAAATATAATATTTCAATTTTCAGTTACAGAACTATATTTAGAAAAAACGAGTTTTCAGCGAAATTAATTAATTTTCAACTAAAAATATAAATTTTCAAGCGAAAATGGAATAGTTATATCTTCTGTTGAAAAAATTAATTTGCATCCAAGAAGAAACAAATTTTCAACCGAAGAAATTAATTTTCAATCCCAATGATGATTATTCAACCGAAAATATGAATTTTGGACCAAATAGTGGATTTTTCAACACAAAACATGAATCTTCTCTATCAACAAATAAAAAAGAATTTTCAACCAAATAGTTTTCTTTTTAGCCAAAGAAATTGATTCTTCAAAAAATAGATTCATTAAATTTTCTACTGAACAGATAATTTTTCAACGAAAAAGATTACATTTCTATCAAAAAAAGTAAATTTGCCACAAAAAGTGGAATAGTTTAAGTGAATTTTCAACTAAAATGATGAATCTTCAATTTAAAAAAATTTAATTTTCAACCAAATACATGAATTTCAAACTAAAACAGATAAATTTTCAACTAAAAATAGAATACCTATTTAAATTTTCAGTAAAAATATTAATTTCCAATCCAATTGAAGTAAATTTTCAACGAAATAGTATAATTTTTAACCAAAAAGACTACATTTTTATCAAAAAAGATCAATTATCGACAAAAAATGGAACAGTTATATTTCCAGCTTAAAAAATTAATTCTAAATAAGAAAAAAACAAATTTCCAATCAAAACGATCAATTTTCAACCGATAATATGAATTTTCTTACAAAATAGATGAATTTTTTAACAAAGTACATGAATTTTCAAACAAACATTTTAATTTTTTTAGGAATTTCCAACCAAAAAGATGAATTAGTCACCAAAAAACTGAAATATTCTCCCACAAAATTTGAATCTTCAACAAAATACAGGAATTCTAAACCAAAAATTTTAATCTTCAACTTGAGAAGATAAATTTTAAACAAAAGAGGGAGATTTTAACTAGAATGTTGAATCATCAACCGAATAAATAAATTTTTAACAAAGTAGTTCCACTTCCAACTTAAGTAGTTGAATTTTATACCAAAAATAGTTGAATTCAAACGAAAAACATGAATTTTCTACAAAATGATTTGAATCCTCAACCAAAACAGATGAATTTTCAACTAAATAGTGGCGATTTTTAACCATAATAATAAAAGAAATTGTATTCACCCATCGAATCACACTGTGCTGTGAAGATTTTTATCCATTTACTTTCAAACGTCGTCAATTACCAATAAAATTGGCATTTGCAATGACTATTAACAAAAGTCAGCGACAAACTTTCTATAACATCGGAGTAGATCTTCGTAAAAATATATTTAATCATGGACAACGCCAAAGTGATTTGGTTGAAAATTATGTGTTCACAGAATTGTTTAAATAGATTATAGTTTGAATACGATATACATAGCAATATTATTGAATGTATTTAATTATTATTACACTATTTTTTTCATGATTTTTAGGCATATGTACTTTTATACGAATCCTAAATAATTGAGAAACTTTAATCATCAGATAGAATTTTCAAAACTGTCATCAATCGAAATGAGTAAAACGCGCGGTCTCGTGAAGGAGAAAACAAGCGCTCAACTTCGTAGTACGGAGAGGGCAGCACCTCGATATGGCAGAAAATGTGACGTCCTATATATATGGTTCCCCCGCTCTAACACTCCGTACCGCATCTACGTTTATAATATCTTTGCCCCTTCTCGCACACAATACCCCACGAAACCCTTCAAACATTTATAATATAATTTACAAACTTACCAACAGAATTGATGAATACCGTGAAGGCAAGAAGCACAGTTCCCAGAACGATCTTCATGTTATCTTGTCAGATCTCGTGAAGGATGACTGATAAATCTGGATCATTTCCACCGATATATATATACCTGTTCAAATCCAGTGGAATGACGAAATATTCCAGGGGTGGGTGTAGCCTACGTGCTAAAAGCAATAGAAAATCTTATCAGACAGAACAAACTATCGAAATCGAAATAGCGCTTAACAGACCCTGGTCTCTGTCCTTCTACTATCACCAGGAAAAAAATTGTCAATCAATGTTTGTCTGGTAATACTGAATCATATCTAAATTTTAAAACGTATTAAATTAATGAAATGACAGAAGATTCAAGAATCTTTTAGAAGGGGAAGAAATGAAACTTGGCGAGATTAGTATTATTAATAAAAAAGAGAAAATCTCGCTAAGTTCTAAGTTTTCTCCGTTCTGTACGACCTTTAAAAAACGAACGAACTTTCTACGAAAAGAGACAAATATTCAAAAAAAGTTAAATTATTAACAAAATAAATAAAATTTTCAACCAAAAAAGATAACATTTTTACCAGAACTGATAGGTTTTTGAACTAAAGGGAAGATTCTTCAATAAAACCGTTTAACTTTCAACCAAGACATATTCTTCAGTCAAGGACGAAATAAAATTTCAACCAAATTGTTGAATTTTCATCCAAAATAATGAATACTCAACAAGAACAAAATTAATTTTCTAATAAGAAGTTAAATTTTCAAACAAATACTTGAATTTTCACTTAAAACCCATAACTTCCCTACAGAAAATATAAGAGTTGATACTTTTAACCGGAAAGGATTTCAATATCAAATCAAAATCAGTGAAAATTAAAGATAAAGATAGATTCTCAATAAAAAGACGAGTTTTCAACAGAATAATTTAATCCTTAGCAAACAAACAACAAAATACCAAACAAAAAAATGCCAAACAAACAATTGCATTCACACCAAATAGTTGAACTTCCAAACAAAAATTTCGATTTACATTGTATCCTGTATTGTATCCTTCATTGGATATGGCGAATACGAAAGTTTCAGTACGAGCAAATTTTTTTTATTAATTGAGAATGTTTTATTTCACAACAAGTGTAACAAATTTCATCGTAATTTGAAA
Organism: Andricus quercusramuli; assembly: GCA_932178445.1. NCBI lineage: Eukaryota > Metazoa > Arthropoda > Insecta > Hymenoptera > Cynipidae > Andricus > Andricus quercusramuli. The sequence continues at coordinate 790,468 of CAKNXH010000367.1, forward strand.
AATCTCATCTTCTAATACATCGAAATTATATTCAGTCATTTGTAGACTAAAAACATCAATGTTCGTTTTACTTTGGCCTTGGTATGAAAATTTCTTGTCACCGTTTCGAAAGCAATATTCATTCTCGCTGATGATGCTGAACAGCTGAATACGTTGTGAAATAAAAATTACGGAAATAAGAAAAAATCTTGATAGAAAGAAGATGGTATTTGCGTTATTTAGTTTTTTAGCTACCCATAAACAAAAAAAAAAGATTTTCTACCAAAAAAAGATGAATTTTCAATTGAGAAAAATTAATTCTTAACTAAATATTTGCATGAGCAACAAATCGGTTCAACTGTTGAGCAGAAGGAACGATTTTCCAATGAAATAGATCAACTTTGAACGAAATCGATAAATATTCAAGCCAAAAAACAGATATTTTTCTAAGACAGTTGAATTTTCAATAAGAAAGTTAACTTCGAGCCAAAAAAGATGAATTTTCAACCAAATGGTTGAGTTTTTGATTGGAAAAGGATGAATTTAACAACATATATTCGATCAAAATATGTATAAAATGTATGTTAAACATTTTTCGGATATTTCCTTGAAATATTCTTTCATTTCCTACAATGATTTTCACGCATTCATTGGTTTAGAAATATGTTATCTTCTAATGTGTACTGTATGTGAGCCACGTCGGAATTATATTGTCATCTATACACAAAAAAAATCAATGTTAGTTTCACTTCGCTTTCCTGAAAACAAATTCCTGCCGTCTGTACGGACGCAATATTTGTTCTCGCTGATAGTGCTCAACAGCAGAATGAGATATAAAATAATAATTATGGAATTAAAAAAAGTACCGATAGAGAACAAATTTTATTGGTTTTATCCAGTTTTTTTGGCCATCCATAAACTACCAAAAAAGAAATTCTGGTAGAACAGATGAATTGAAACAAAATTTTTCAACAAACGCTTACAATGACTACTAATCAGCTTAACTTTTGAGAAAAAGAAACGATTTTTTAATGAAATAGCTGAACTTCCAACCGAATAGATCACTTTTTATGCTAACAAGACAGTATGTCTCGAAAACAGTTGAGCGTTCCATAAAATAATTAAATGTTTCAAGAAAATTGTTGATTCAAATAGTAGATTTGTAAAGCTGAAGTATAGCAAAAAGTATCTTAAAAATGAAGGAGTTTTTCGCTCATTTTTAGTTAAAAGAATCCAAAGATCATTAACTTAACTATTGAACGTTGAAAAGGATCTTGAATTTGATTCTAATCTAATCCAAAATCCTTATGTTTCAAATACTGGGCAATTAACTGAAGTGAATAAATTTCATTAAAATATATCAGCACGACGTGCCTGAACGAGAGTTAAATAAAATTTTCATGAACGCCTCAGATCATTGCAGGATCTTCGAGTAGAACATAAACAGGGATTAAAAAAAACAGGGTTTAAAATTTTTTCATACCTTTTTTCACTAATTTTTCAACCAAAGCGGCTATCAAATACTTTTCTCAAAGTTATGTATCAGTGAATTTCTACAATAATTTTTTGGGTCGAAGCACTAGATTTGAACAAAATTTTTCCGCTTAGTCGTTGTCGCTATTTCATTTTTAGAGAGATACATAATTTTTGTGAGGTCAAAAATTTGTATGGTTTTACACAATTTTGAAAAACTTCTTACAATTTTTAAAAATTACGAAACCTGATAGGCGGGAAAAGACGTATTTTCAACAAAAGAGTTAAATATCCTACCAAACAAAATAACAAAAAAAATTAATTTTCAACAAAGTGGTTCATCTTCACACAATTAATTGAATTAATTGAAATCCTTCAATTTTGTGGAATTCCTTAAAATTTCTTGAAATCCCTTAAAATTTTCAAGATCGGCTAGAAATACTTTCAAAATTTAATTTAATTTATTTTTTTAAGTTCATTAGGAATATATTGAAATCCGTCAAAATTCTACAAAATTCTTTGAAATCCCTTAAAATTTTTTAAATCTCTTGAAATTCTGTGGATTCCCTTAAAATTCCCGGAAATGTTTGGAAATCTTTCAAATCATTTCAACTCTCTCAAAATATTTCGAAACTGCTTCAAATCCGTGGAAATATTTCTAAATCTCATAAAAACCGATGTAATTTTTTTAATTTAGAAAAATATTTGATAGCGCCTTAAAATCCTGTTGAAATTTTCGAATTTGAAAAAAAAAGAAAAAGTATATTTCAAACAAAATTTTGTATTTTTTAGTTCCTTTTATTATTCAAAACTTTATAATATAATTTAATGTAATTTTGCATTAACAGAAATGAAATTTCAACTAGAATGTTGAATCTTCAACCAGCAAAATGATTTTTTTTCAAAAAGTTGAACTTTTGAACAAGTAGTTGAATTATAAATAAAGAAAAGTCAAATTATTCTACGAAAAACAACTGATTTTTAGCAAGATAATTGATTTTGCAAAGAAAAGTTTTTGAGTCCACAAAAAATGCCAAACAAATTATTGAATTTCAACCCAAAAAGACGGATTTTTTACAAAACATTTGAATTTTCGAACCGAAAATACTATCTTCAACGCAAAAGTTCATTTTTGACCAAATTTTTTACTTTCTGAAGAAATTGTTAACTCTTCAACAAAATATTTTAATTTTCAATCAAATCATTGAATTGCCAATCAAAAAAATGTTGAAAACCAATGAATTGTTTCAAAATTAGATGAAATATTTAAAAATGCCAAAAAAATTTCAGAAATCCTAAAAATACATGAAGGCCCTTTAAAATCTGTTTGCCAAAATCCCTATTTATCTCCATAAATCTCTAAACAGAAATTTTCATTTTTAACCATATCATTGAATTTTCAATAAGGAATATAAATTTTTAACAAAAAAGTAAATCTTAACATGAAAGTTAAATTTCAAACAAATTTTTTTAATTTTCAAGACAAGAAGATAAAATTTCCTACAAAACAGTTCAACGTTTTATTTGAAAAAATGAATTTTCATCTTAAATAATGAATCCTCAACCAAACCAAAATGAAATTTTCGCAAATGAGTTCAAATTTCAAAAAAGTATTTGAATCTTCAACAAATAATGATGAATTCTAGACAAAAAATATAATGGTTGATATTTTTTCCAAAAAAGATTTTCATTTGTAATGGAAAACAGTTGAATTAAAAAAAAAAGAATTCCAAAACAAAACAAAAAAAATTGAATCCTCAAGCAAAAGATATCAATTTTTCAGCAGAGATTTTTGCTTTTTAACCAAGAATAAAAATTCAATTTCTACCCAAATATATGAATTTTCAACGCAGAAGAATGACCCCACAACAAAAATTTTGAATTTTCAGCAAGAAATGGTCAATTTTCTATTTAGAATATAAATTTTCAGCAAAACAATGGAATAATTACATTCTTAATTCAAAATGGTTACTAACTAAAGAGATGCATTTTTGAATAAAATGATGATTTAAGGAAAATAAATTTTCAACGAAAGAGTTCAATATTCAATCTCAAAGATGATTTTTTAACAAAAGAGATGAATTTTCTAATAATGGAAAAGTAGTTTATGGACGGTTCCTAAATTGTATTTTGTATAAGGAAAAAAGCTATAAAATAAAAAAAAACTCTTCTTTGACTTGCAAGTTGATTCTCATTCAAGTAAAATCATTGATGCAAAGTTTGCTATATAATTTGAATTTTTATGAAAAATTAGAAAAATGTACAACCGAAACAAATTTCGAAAATCGCAAACAAAAATCTTCAGGAGCCCATTAATTTCCTGTTATTTCAAGATTGTAAAAAATTCTTTTCTTTCTTAACATTGTTCAAACAATCAGAAGGAAATTTTTTTTAATTGGAGACAGGCTGTGTCACGTTTACAATTTCGCAAGATGACCTTCTTATTGTTTGAATAGAGTCAACGATATCACATTATCGCGTCGTTTTTTAAAACTATTATATTTTTCACGTTTTCCGTTTCAAGAAAATTTTTTAAATTATTATATTAGTCCCAAATAAATTTTTTCTTAACACGTTATTCGTTTTCTACAATTCAATGAGGAAATGTCTCAAATGAAACTAATTTTTTTTTAAATCTCTGGCACAATTTCAAACTTTTTGCTTTCTTTTTGGTGCGACCCTCTCGCCTTGAATTGAATTTTTTGGTTTGAAAAGTTATAATTTGAACTTTCAAATAATGAATACTTGAATCTAACGAAAAAAGAAGAATTTCCAATAAAATTGTTGAATTCTTAACCAAAACAGATTAATTTTTGACAAAGCATTTGCATTTTCAAAAACAAATATCAAATTTATGACAAACATGAAAAATTTTCAAACTGAAATGACGTATTTTCAAAAGAATAGTTGAGTTTTTCAATAAAGTCGATCCATACTCAACTAAAAATAAAATAATTGAATTTTCAAATTAAAAAATGGATTATTAGCCAAATAAGAATCGAGTGTTCAACGAAAAAAAAAAATTCTCAACAAAATACATACATTTTCAAAAAAGGCAATAAATTTTTTAAGAACGAAGTCTAGAGAATTTAGAGGAATTTAAGGAAAAAGGGAATTCAGAAGAAGTTAGAAGAATTCAGGGCAAATTACGAATAAATTGCAAACAAATTTTGAAAATTCCTGCATATCTTTGGAAGATGCCTTGGAATCTTGCAAAGTACCTGAAAATTTTCGAAGTCTTTGAAATCCCTTCAAACTATTGAAATAAATAAAAAAATTCTGGGGATCTATCACTATTTCCTAAAATATTTTAAATCCTTTGGTATCTTTTGAAATCCCTTTTTATTTATTACTTAATAATTGTTCAATTTGTGACCCAATTTGAGGAAAATATTAAAGCCCTTTGCTCGAACTAATAAAAAGTTATCTATATTGAATTAAAACCTGTAAAAAATAAATAATAAACTTTTACCAGACACTTTATTCGAATATTTCTCTATTTTTCTAGATGCTTTTCACGCAATTATTGGTTTCGAAATATCTTATCTTCTAGTGTGTTAGTTTTACTTTGGCCTCCGTGTAAAAAATTCTTGTCGAGTTATTGATGCAATATTTGTTTTCGCCGATAGTGCTGAACTGCTGAATATGTTATGAAAAAAAAAATGTGAATAAGAAAAAATACCGATAGAGAACCAATTTTATTTGCTTTATTTAGTTTTTTCGGACACTCTTAAACAACAAAAAAGGTTTTCTCAGAAAAAATCAGAATTTTTGTTTATTAAAAACTTAAATTTTAAACAAGCATTTGCATTGACTAGTAATCTGTTCAACTTCTGATCAAAAGAAACGATTATTCAATTAAATAGTTCAACGTTTAACAAAATAGATCAATTTTCATGACAAGAAAACAATATATTTCGAAGACAGTTGAATTTTCCATGAAATAATTACATTTTGCAACAAAATTGTTGTCTTGGTCCAATGATTCCGAAGTTGAAATGTACGTCAAATAAAACTTTTTCATTAGACATATACGGAAACTTTTTTCTTCGATTAGACTGCTTATTAATTTCGAAGATGTATTCTGAAGATATTTATTCAAATGAATAATAAATAATACACAAATAATAAATACTAAGCAATTTACTCAAATAAATAAATTGAAATAAAATATGTATGGAAAAAGATTAAATGCATTAAATTCATATGCATTTTGAATGAAAAAAAAAACAATTTTTCAACCGAATAATAAATTTTGTAACAAAATAGTAAAATTTGTAGCTGAATATCGATTTTTTAATCCAGATGGATGTATTTTCAATCAGAATTAATAATTTTTTACCAAAAGAATGAATTTTTTAACCTAAGAGAAGAATTCTCTGCAAAAAAAAAAATGGCCCGCGCTTCTCGGCACATGCGCAGTTGTAAAAGTTTGCAACCGCCGATGGCCATCTATCGGATATAAACAAACTAAAAAGGAATCCTTAATAAGAGTTCCTTGAGAGCCTAAGTTCTGAATGATCCCAAGTTCCACTTGAGCTGCAACATCACTGAACCCTCAGGTTTTTCTATGTATGTGTGTAGGAATCTAGAATTTTACGTAGGATAGTAATAGTTAGTTTTAAAAATACGTAGGCGTTAGTTAGGAGTAAGTCCCCAGGGGCAACGCTTGAGAGAAGGGAGTACTGAGGGATGCGACTTCTTTCCTCTGAACGGAAGATTCTTAGATCATGAACCGAAGGGCCAGTCTGATTATGTACGCCCGATCGAGTACGACGAAAACCATCGTAACCCTTATGTAATTGTTTCTAAGTTGTTTCATCAAATGTAGTTCATAGTTTAAGAAATCACTGTTGTTCATTGAACCTCATTCCCACAATTTTGTGGGTTCATCCGGGATGAGGTTGAAAACAGCAGTAAACTGATTAGGACGTTTTCATTCATCCAAGACTTAGGACGCTGATGATGTTACGCGACGCAAAAAGACGCGGTGAATGTGGAAGTGTAGTGTGTAGAGAGCAAAGTTCCCATTTGTGTTAAAAAGTGATACGTGACGAGTGAAAAGTGAACTATGATGTTTAAAGTGAGGTGCAGTGACTATTATGATTTTTTATGTGACGAATGCTGAATTAGGAGCAAAGACGCCGAAGGCAACGACGAATACGACGATACAAACGACGTGTAGCAAAAACGAAGAACGCTGACAGAGAAAGTCGAGGATCCTGCGAGGAAACAACGCAAGAAAAAGCCCAAGAGGAAGAGAGCGACCTGAGGAGCAGTGGAAACTCTTCACCCACCCAAGAGCCTTTGCTTTCCACAACAGTAGAAAAGAGAAACGGAGAAAAATGAAGCAACGACGAAGAAGGGAAAAGTCGCAAAGAATAGGACACGACGGTTATCAACACAGAAATGCCACGCTCCTTCGCCAATCATCTCGTGGTTTCTGACCATCTTTAGGAGAGGATCTCTGCCATTCGCAACGATGTAAGCTGTACTTAGAACAATTCGGTTATGAAGACTCTGGAGATTCAGGAGTCCGCGTCCGCCTTGACGGCGTGAAATGTATAATCGCGGAACTGACGAATTGACATGCAAGCTTTTATGCATATGCATGATCTTACGTGTGGTGACATCAAGTGCCTTAAGCTCGTTCTTCGTCCATTCAACCACCCCAAACGAGTAGAGTAGAACCGGGACGGCAAGTATGTTAGTCGCAGATACCTTATTCAACGCCGACAGATTGGAAAACCAAATCTGTCGAAGAAGATGCTTGTCTCTGCAGTAATCTTTCCTTTCTTCAAATGAGTTTTGGCACACTTTTCCAAACCAAAGTCCATCCCAATCTCTTCTGTGTAGTTCCTGACAATATTTATAGCATCAAAAAAGTAAGTATCACCCTCCATATTTAAGTTGAATAAGGTTTTTCGTCGATCATAGGGGGTAAATTTCAATAAAAATCCACAATTTTGTTTTGTAACGTTTCGTCAGCTTGGTTCGCTGACCTCTTCAGACTTATATAACGCTGTCAAGACATCACATAAAATTTAAATTTTGTAAGTAGACAAGAAACTAAATGTTTTTCTTGTCAACTAGTCCGAATTTGGGTTTTGTCTAACTCTAGACCGTCATCTGTGAGGTGA
>CAKNXH010000369.1:0-59409 GCA_932178445.1 Andricus quercusramuli
TATAATACTTAACGTCTAAACATTAAAATAAATTACCTGCTGCAAAACTATCAGGATCAGCTGTATTTGAGGCAGTTTTAGAGTGTGTCTACTTTTTTATCCATTATGTCTAAGCGTATAAGATATCTATTTATAAAGAACTATTTGATGAAAATATTGATACCATCGGTACACATAGGCATAACAGCGCAGCGCCAACCGTTCAAACTACAGTTGGCGTCAAAAGTACGCGACCATCACTTTGATCGCTTGCAATCCGTAAAAAAAATAGCAGAAGACTCTGGCCAGGAAAACGTGAAAGCTTAAGGTATCCTGAATTGAATGATATGTATATTGCTGGTCCAAATTGTTTTTACGATGGCGCTGATGTAAAACGTGCCAAAAACAAGGTTTTGGAGGCCTTTTTTTAAGCTTCGACTTTGGAGGCTTCCCAAAACGAGCTGGACGTCCCTAATTTTATCCCTCCCAGCTATTGACCTGCGTGGCTGCCAGTATCACCTTCCTTCTGAGTTCCCTATTATTGTGAAATGGATACTTTTTTTCTATCACTTTTTATGCGATGGCTACTCTCATTAAATCCCGAAATATAGGGAAAGATATATTTCGCGAAATATTGATGTTATTTCATTGTTTCAAATTGTACTTCAATCGCGTTAAAAAACTGCACATCTGAAGTCATAAAACAACTTCCTGTCATTATTTCCTTCCAAGATGATATGTTCGTGGAAAACGGTCTGTAATTCGTAGACAATTTTACATTTTGAAATTTGGAAAACCGTCTTAAAATCTGGACACCCTATGGAGCGTCTGTGCATTTTTTCAGATATTTCACGACGTCCAGCTCGTTTTGGGAAGCTTCGAAAGTCCAGGCTTAAAAAAAGTGCCTTTAAAACCTTATTTTTAAATGTAAACAATTTTTTAGAGCAACAATATACATATTTTTCGATTCGGGAGACATCAAGCTTTGACGTTCACCTGACCAGAATGTTCTGCAATTATATTTGGAACGATTTGCGAGCGATCAAAATGAGGTTCGCGTACTTTTAACGCCGACTTTAGGTTTGGTTGACTAAACGTTGAGCACGACAGTGACAGCTGTGTGGCGTAGTTTTTCATGTTGTTCATATGAGGGAGTCATTTTATAATTTTCAATTCAGAATAACAACACTGTGTTTATAACTAATGACAGCTATATATTTATAATGCCCAATTGGTGCCCCATTATAATTTAATTTTCTTTTTTGAAAATAGAAAAACTGGTGTGGACAAAATAGGACAATTTCTGTACGGCAAGAGGATTAACATGTTATGAGGATAATTAATTGTGAGTCGAATATTAATCAAAAATTAAGAATCAGCATTTTCCACTGAAAAATGACTTAAATTGAGATGTGAAGCAAAAAAAAAATTACATGACGTTGTCCCAACCTCAACTGAAGTACGACCTGAAAAAAATCAGACGCAGCAAAAGTAGCATACCTTTTTCCTGTGTAATTGCTACCGTGATTGATTTGATTCTTTTGAATGAAAAAAGTTTTCTAGCTTCCAAAATCGACATATTTGCCTATTTTTGTCTAAAATTCACTACAGTATTTTTGGATTTTGCTTTTTCTGAATAGACAAAGTTTTTTAGCCTAAAACTCAATGCAGTTTCTTCGAAGTTACTTTTTCTTAATAGATCGTTTTTTTTTAGCTTCTTCTACACACTTGTCTTCAAATCGTAGTAGCCTGTGTGGAAAAATTTCGTGGCGCTGTACTGTTTCTGTCTAGTCCGCCTTGAGTTGACACTGGCGCGCCACAGACTGACTGTCCAGTAGCTAGACTGGGATGCAACGCTTGGATCGACTAGTTTGTAGACAGATTGGCTATTCTGATAAAAAATAATTAATGAATAAATCAAATAATTATTTTTTAGCCATAAAAGTCCAATATATAGATTTTGCAGTTCATTGAAAATATAAAAAAAAAGTTTTTGTACACAAAAAAATGAAGAAATGAGTTTTCATAAATCTCTTGTACATACGCCGTGTGTCGAACTTCTGATGTAACTTCCTGTTATATTGTTGTAACTTTGTCCCGTCGCCTTAACACTCCGGCTATCTAAAAGATGATTTTTTTTTCATTTTTGTCGGATATGAATTTCAGTTCATTAGATCCTAATCTTTATTTCAATAACACATGAACAATTTTTAAACATCAAAAGTGCTTGACGTGTGAATAAATCATTGCAAAAAATAAGGTTTGTATGATTTTACTTGCGATTTGGCCACGAAATAATGATTGCTTATCACTTCGAATAATTATTACGTTAGGCTTAATTATATTTTACGTAATCAATAAATAATAAAAATAAATTAAATAAATCATTTACAATAACATTTGATTTTCTGGAATATCATCAATATTTTACATATTAGTATAATTATTATAAATTAAATTTGAATTTAATATAACTTTACTATATAATTCAATTGAAAGAAAATGCTTTTAAATATTCTTTAAAAAAATCTTTCTGAAGAACACAGAACTTGTATTAAGATTTGATTACCTTCAAGATCACCTTCAACAATTATTGTTTACTATCTTAAATTTAAATATGTAATAGTGTACAATTAATTATTGCTTGAGCATTTGTGCAATTGTGTATTGTAATTTCCTGAATCTTTTATTCAAAAATGATTCTTTTCTGAATTCACCTTTGTAATTTTTGTTCAAGTACAAACCGTGATTCTATCTAGAAACTAGCTGAAATCTGGACAATCTCTATATATTCAAATTCGTAACGAACTTCTAGATAGTGCCAAGATTGGGACTAGACAGCAGAAAGGTTCGAATCAAACACGTAGCATAACTAGACAGCGCCAGTGTAGCGCCAGGCTAGTATTGCGTGAATAGACAGGATTAAGAAAAACTGTACGGGCTTTGGCATGATTCAACACTGCCACGAAATTTTTCCACACGGGAGGCTTGCCTACATTTTTAGAGCAACAGAGAAATCTCTCTCAAGATTTGCACAATTTTCTTGAATTCATTATGAATTTAAAAGAATTGTGGGGTGCAATCTTGAATAGGTGAATTCTCCGATTTCATTCAAACTTCGTACATCCATGTATTTTGACGCACTGATTACAAGTACGATATTGAAAATTGCCGACTAGGCCAAAAATCCATAAGAAGCATGGATTTTTGCATTTCTCTCTGCTAATACGCAAAATTTCGCAACTTTTTTCAAAATAAAGTTGTAGATTCCATCGAGATACAAATTTTTTATTTAATGATTTCTTTGTGCGAGTTGAAGTTTCAAAAAAAATCGGTGATACATCTAAGCCTCACCCCTGTGACTAGTCACATATCAGTATAATGTTGGTTAAACACTTACCCTTTTCAAACGTTCCGTGCGAGAGTGGGAAAGCACCCCAGTGACTTGTCGTAGAAATAATGATGGTCAGCCCCATTCCTCTCCCAAACGTTTTATGGGGGTGGCATGGCGGGCAGGCACCCCTGTGACTAATCACAGACCTAATGTTGTACATACTCATGCCCCTTTCCAAAGTCCCCTGGGGGGAGGGCACCCTGTGAATATTCACAGTTATAAGGTTAGTCGAACACTTAAACTTTTTGAAGGTTTCGGGGGAAGGGGATGAAAAGGCACCCCTCTGTCTTGTCGCAGAAATAATGTTTGTCAAACCCATACCCCTTTCCAGCGTCTCACGGGCGGGAAGGTGCCCCAGCGACTATTCACAGACATAATGTTTTGAGTCAAAACTTTCCGAAATTGCAGGAGGGGCGGGAAGACATCCCTGTGAATGATCAGAGATATAATGTTGGTCAAACACCTACCTGTGATATCTACCTGTACACTTGTTTTTGTTTTTACATCGTATCTCGATTGGTTTCGGCTTGGTACCTAATCACGCTCTTCACTGCGGAAAGGTTAAGTATACTGAAATATTGCACTGAAATCTGTTACATTTCATCAGAGGTATCACTAATTTTCGCGGGAACTATGAGTCGTGAAAAAATGCAATCGAAGATAAGTTTGTATCTCGATGAGAACTACAACTTTTGTTTGAAAATGTTAGCGAAATTTTGCGTATTGGCTAAGATAAATGCAAAAAACCATGACTTTTATGGAGTTTTTCATTAACATCGACGCATCACCATTTATCTCGTCAGCTATTACGCGTACAAAAATTTATATTACAAAAAATGTGTATCTCAACGAGATATATAACTTTTGTTTGGAATATTTTGCGAAATGTTGTGTATTGGCTGAGATAACAAAAAATCCAGATTTTTATGGTTAATTATGCTTTCAATATGAAAATTCATAAGCCCACGGAATTTTAAGGAAATTAGAGAATTAGTCAATTCGGAACTTTATCCAGATTGTGTAGTGTATCTTGAATTCCATTGCGACGCGTCAATGAGAATTACGACTAATAAGGTCTTTGTCGTTTGGTCAAGCCGATTTGCGCAATCATAACGAACTTTTGTCAGTTTTGTTACTTAGATTCAATGGCATGAATTTTTTCTTTTCAGGCGACCATTAGACTATGCGAAATGCAGGAAAATGAGAGAAATATGAGTCAAAAATGGATGAAAATGGTTAATTTAATTGCCTTATGTATGAACGCACATCGGCTTGAATTTGAGGCAACTAGTCTCGCTCCTTCCATAGTTTAGTACCTCGTTTGCAAGGGATACTCCTCCCTCCAAATTCATTATACAAATACGCAATTATAGTTGGGAATAATTTAGCTTCCGCATTGTTGCAAGACATCATAGCGCAAGCACCACAATTCGGCGTTATCAAGTGCTGATAAACGATTGTAAATCTCGTTAAAGAAATGATTAACATCAATAAATACTACAAACAAACATACTCCATCATTGTTTGCCCGAAATATTATTTTTTAGTTAACTTATACCAATAATAAAATTTTTAACATTGGTTCTAATTTGAAAATGTTGATCTGCATTTCAGTACTTTTACTCATAAACTTCCATCAAAGTTCATTTAATGGTCACATTTATCTTTAATTCATTCATGGTTTAAAATCCATGTAAGTTGTTTTATCAATGAAGATTCCTAGGATTTTCTCTGCTTCTATAGTATTTGTAGCATCCGGTTTTCAATAGCCAGTTTTGGGTTGCAGTTATAGTATTCAACCGTTGCTTGACGAACTCTTTCATTGCTTCAAATCATTAGATCATCTGTCAGTCAGAAAATTAAATTCGTAATTACATCTATTTCGGTCCATACATAGTAAAGTGTCTATTTACAGTGAAAGTTTTAAATACAACTTATTGGATAAAAACTTGCATCACTAGATACGTTTCTACCTTAATTCGCAGGATGAAAATTGAAAAATTGGGACACAATACTGAGAAGACCTGTACGCGCACAGCACGCATTCAAGGGGTTATTCACTCCCAGGTTCGCTTACCACTCGAGCTCGCAACCCCATTGTCTCTGAATGAGAATATACACACTCCGAAACAGAGCTCGCAATACCAAGCTCTCATTGCGATCTCGATAACGCTGCATTGGATCCTGCTGTTGTAAAGGAATATAACGATCTAGTTTGGAGAACTGTCATGCCAGATGTATGACTCTCCGAAAACTCGGCTACTTTCCTAAAATATGAATATTCAGAGCGAAGGTCTGAATAGTATGCTCTGGACTTGTATTATCCAAATATAAAGCTTGGTCCATTATTGAGTATGCAGAATTCAGTGAATTGGAATCTAAAACCTTGATGTTGAATTCTGATCTTTTCTGGAGAATGCAGATTTAAATATTTTAAAAACGATGCAAGTAAAAATATGTTGAAGGTTTTGCATTTTTCGAGCTTTGCTTTGTAGTATTTTTCAAAGGTAAAAATATTATTTGAAATTGCATCTCACCGATATGCATATAACCGACATGAATTTCGAATGAAAATTCATTTTATTGTACGAGTTGAAAATGCTTTCAACGAGCTGACAACATATTTTTGACATATCTGAAATTTAGGATTTTCTCCATATTATATTTAAGGAAAAACGACTGATCCAAATTTTACTATTAATGATACGAGTACATTGCCAAAGACTAATAACATCAATACCATCCTAAAATGTCCTAAAACATTGACAATATAAAGGGAGATAAGTTCAGAGAGAGAGAGAGAGAGAGAGAGACAGAGCATTATACAAGAGAAAGTTTGCCTGTAAAATGACAATGATGATGACGATGACAGTGTCAATAAATGATAACGACGAACGGCGACGATGGATGATGACGATGAGACAAAGCGTCACGAGGGTTATTGCAAGAAGACCAAGATGTAGAAAGGGATGTTTCTGGACAAGTATTTGAGCCAGTTCTAGAGTGTGTCTACTTTTTTTATCAATTATGTCTGAGCGTATAAGATATTTATAAAGATCTATTTAATGAAAATATTGATATCATCGATACACATAACCATAACAGCGCCAACCATCCAAACTAGGTTTGGTTAACTAAACGTTCGACGAGCGCGACAGTGAGAGATGTGTGGCGTAATTTTTTATGTTATTCATATGTGGGAGTCATTTTCTTATTTTAAATTGAAAATAATAACACTGTGTTTATAATTAAGGACAGCTATATATCTACAATGCCCCATTGGTGCCCCATTATAATTTAATTTACTTTTTTGAAAATAAAAAAACTGGTGTGCGCAAAATAGGACAATTTCTGTACAGCAAGAGGATTAACATATCAGGAGGATAATTAATTTTAAGTCGAATATTAACCTAAAATTGAAAATCAGCATGCGTGTGAAGGGGGGAGATGTTTTTTTTTTTTAACATTTGTATGTACTTCAATTTGAAATAGTTTTGAAACTTCCCTTACTTCCTTTCCTAACTCGAGTACTAGAGACTTTGCCTTCTCTACATTCTCTACTTTCTCCCGGTCTTCATTTTTTTTAGGATTGGAGTTCCTTGGTTCTATGTTTTTCATTTCCGCCTACTCTCGGTCCTTGTTTTGGCGGATTCAAACTCTTTGTTTCTTTGCTCTTTATTTATACTTACTCTCGGTCCTCCTCTGAACGACTGGAGTACTTTATTTTCTTGCTCTCTATTTTTTCTTGATGCGGGTCTGATGGATGATTTGGAAATAGTTAACAGTTGAAACAAATTTTATGGAAGACCTGAACTTAGGAAAGATGACGATCTTATCCGGCGTCAGCCTAGCCTTCCGGTGGATTCTTGATAAACGTTTTCGAAACCTCGACCTCTTGCCCATTTCTAATCTCAATATGACAATTATTATTTGCAATTACAAGTTTTCAAGAATCAAAATTGAAGAAAGTGTTAGGCATGCGAAATTATAAAACGCCTCAGATCTAGGTGAATTGAATAAACGTTAGAACATCTTTAGCTCCCAACTAATTCGATTCGTCTAACCTGATGCACTCGTTTTCTCGTTTTCTGTGATTAAGGTTTCCGATTCGATAAAACTTCAATCGAGACTTTTTCACCATTTTCTCGACTGCGCATTCTCGTACGAGTATCACATCATTACACGTATTTCGACCTTATTTAGCCCGTCGACTTAGTCTTTGTTCTTTGTTCAATAGCGACCTGAAATAGAGTGATCAAACCCATTAAAAATAAAGTCCGCCATTTCAATACACGACCTGTCATTAAGCAGTGATGTCAAAGAAAGAAATCGATACGTTATTAAAACGACTGTGACTGTACATGCGGAACTGAACATGCTGGGTTTTGATTTGCAACCTCTCTTTCCGAACCCTCACTTCCAAATAGAAGGAGGGGTTCGAAACGAAACGTAAGCGGACAGTTTTCACCGCTCTCAGGTCGCCGGAGTCCACGATCCAGCGATCTTTCACTTCCGGTCTATGCCAACTGTGCGGCGAACGCAAGAGACCTTCCTCTCAATTGGATTTGAATACGGAATTAGGGTCGTTATTCTTCTCGAAGGAAGCGGTAAGACGTAGTTTTACGATTGAACGTGTAAAGGGTATGAAAAGTACCACACAGAGACGTTTCTTCTTTTCACAAATAAGCTGTCGCAACTATAGCGTCGTTAAATAAAGTGTGGAACTCTTCGTATATTCAAAAACTGTGATATAATCAAGGTTTATAAAAACCACCTTTCCAACATGTCTGGGGCACAGTCATCATAAATAAATCATGATTGTGATTATTATTCACTCTAGGGCGACGCTGCTTGGCGATGATGCTCACAAAAATCCCTCTAATAGAAATAAATTTGTTGACAACAACAGGTGCAAGTAGGGAGACACAACCATAGGCCGGATACTTTCGGGACAGGCTTTCCATTTGTAGGATGAATGGTAACTGGAATGGAATGGAATGGAAGCTTCTAATGTGTCCCCTAAGGGTTTACATTGTTCTTGTATCTCTTCCTTGTTCCTTCAAACACCCCCCCCCCCCCACACACTTACTTGGTGGTGGGAGGGGGACCTACAGTTTAAGGTGGGTTCCGAACCACCAAGAGCAACAGCCTTAAGTACTTCGAGAACCTTTTTCTCTAGAGGTACCGGTCCCACGACTCTCCGGAGATGAACAACTCCCTTGCTAGGCAAGTGTTCACCGCATGGGCCACCGAGACTCTTCCAGAGTGCGAGGCGGGAATCGAACCCGCAAGCCGACGGAGTAGGTCCAAGGCCTATGCCTCAACCCCCACGACCATCGTCCCACTTGAATGGTAACTGCAATATTTCCAAAATGTTGTTGTGTACACGTCATTTTAATTTGATTTAACATTTGTACGATTATATCTTTCATACATGTGAACATATACGCAAAGCGAACGTGCTCGAAGTATAGTTTTGGGCGCTGCGTTAAGCTCTCTTTTGCATTATCGCCCCATCTCGGCTGTAAAAACAAAGCGCGTTTCGCGCCGCCTGATTTAGCATTCGCTAGTACGAAACGACGTGCAAATGCACGTGCACGTACAGGGAAATGTGCATGTGAAAACGTGCAGGAAATACGACTAGAGAAAGACTTGGATAATACGTTGAGGGAGTTCGCGATGCACACGTAAGGGAATCGCATATCCCGTTCGTTGCACTTCGAATACCCTCCCTGCACTCCCTCATCCTTTTTTCTTTTCATTCCCTCATCTATTCTACGCAGAAAGTAAAAAATAGAAAGGGATAAATTCTTAACGGTAGAATCTACGAGATGCATTCGGAATTTCGATCTTACACAATAGGAGCATGACCCTACAACCTCTATGTACTTGTGTGAGTATTTATTAATGACCCTGCATGGGGCAGGGAATTCGAGGATGAGAATATGCTGTTCATTTCAATCTTATGTATTTTTAATGGCAAAAAGTAGAGAAATGGAATTACCTAGAAAAGCAGTTTCTAATACTTTTTAGAATACTCACTTCCAATTTGAAAATGTTGATACAGCATTCAAAAATTGAGATGTCTCAAGTAGCTACAGAAATATACTATCTCGACAATAAGAATTTGGGTCAATTTGGGCCAATTTATAAATAATAGGAGTCGAATGAAAAACTATTATTTGACGGTTATCAGAATTTTTTATCATATAAATATAATAACAAATGAGTGAACAATTCACGGTGGCTTTAAAAAAAGTTAAATGCTATTTTCAGGTACCCCAAAGTTATGAATAGGAGATTGTTTTGAATGCTTCTGGGGAACCATTTTTGATGAAATTAAAATATTTCCCTAAGCGGATTTTTTTGCCTGGAAAAACCTATTTGAAATACTAAAAAGCAGTAAAATACTATTTTCAAGTTAATAATACCATGTAATTACGTTCATATAAAGGAGTAATATGTAAATTAGAATTACTAACGAGAATTCAATCAACAAATAAACAAAAGAAACTATTTTTTGAAATTTATATCAATATATTTATATGAATATTTCATCAAAAAATTCGTATACATAATGTTCAAGTTACAATATTAATTTCTGTTTAAAAACTATAGTAAGTATAATATGCATGATATTTTTATGTTACTGTCGAACACATAATGTGTATTATACAATGTACAATAATATATAATAGCTATATAATAATTGTGTTATAATTAAACGTGCCTATTGTTATACTCGCATACAGCTTTGGGTAAACGTTCTGCGAAGTTAGAATTTGACTCTTTCACTTTATACTTTTTCCATATTTTTTAAAAGTCTGCATGAGAAGATTCTACGGCTTGTTTCGAGAAAAATCCTAAGCATTAAAATATTATGTATATTATATCTACTATAGTTTTTATATGAAATTAACATTGAAACTTGAACATTATGTAAACGAATTTTTTGATGAAATATTCATAAATACATTGATATAAATTTCGAAAAATCGCTTCTTTTGTTTATTTGTTGATTAAATTTTCGTTAGTAATTCTAATTTATACATATAATTCCTTTATATGAACGTAATTACATGGTATTATTAATTTGAAAATAGTATTTTACTGCTTTTTAGTATTTCAAATAGGTTTTTCCAGGCAAAAAAAAATCCCCTCAGGGAAATATTTTAATTTCATCAAAAATGGTTCTCCAGAAGCATTCAAAAAAATCTCCTATTCATAACTTTGGGGTACCTGAAAATAGCATTGAACTTTTTCAAAAGCCACCGTGAATTGTCTCTCATTCAAATATTTCACATAATGTAGTACATGAAGAGTACAAAGAAATTAGAAAAAAATGTAATAGATGTTTATCAAACACAATGAATGTTATATTGAAAATAAGCTTCTATGAATCTATACATGCATACTATTATAGCTGCGCACAGCTCGAAGTAAATTCGTCTTGTAATTTTCGTTAAGTTTCGATACTTCATAATTTTTCCACTTTTGTTGAAGTCATGATGCACAGATTTTGTAGCTCTTCTCTCCAAAAAACCCCAGGCTCATCTTATGTTTTGAACAAGATTGTGCTACGTGATAAAAAATCGTATGCAGTTTCGGTGTTATTGAAATTCCGGAAAGCTTATAAGTTTTTTGAGATTCTTCATTATGCTGTTCAAAATCTGGTAGTAATTTTAGTGAAAATCAGTCGTAATTATTATGTCACGATTTTCGACATTCTGTTTGCATTATTGTTACGTATTTTTCGTTTTCCGCTGTTAAAAGTATTTTCAATTGTTATAAATATGTAAAATAACATTAATTTCAATGTTATTCAAATTATGGATAATTCTTTTTTTATTTGCTATTATTTTCATATAATAAACAGATAATGATACTCGCGTGAAACGATATTTTTGTATTAAAATGCTATTTTTAATAAATTGGCCACGTGAACTGATTTTAAAAAGTAGATTAGAATATTCCTGGTACATCGAAAAATCATAGTAAACATGAATTTTAAGGCAACAGACCTTTTTCATTTAAACTTCCTTCTGGCGAACCGTGATATTAAAAAGGATTTGATCAAGTTTTCGATCGATTTGATCCAGGTTTCAATTAAATATCGAGTCCGCTATTTACGTCA
The DNA here is from genome assembly GCA_932178445.1 of Andricus quercusramuli. Classification (NCBI taxonomy): domain Eukaryota; kingdom Metazoa; phylum Arthropoda; class Insecta; order Hymenoptera; family Cynipidae; genus Andricus; species Andricus quercusramuli. Next base: position 11,508 of record CAKNXH010000369.1, read on the forward strand.
AATGACACCCTCCTGGCTAGATAGGTTAAGTCTGTAATTTTTAGTCGTTCTCTCTCCTAGATCAAGGAACGGATATTGTTTGGTTCATTAATACATGAGAAGTCGTTTATAATAACTTCACTCATATTTTCTCACTATTTATATTTCAGTATAAATATAGACCACATATCTTATATTGAAATTGGTGAACCGGAAAAAACTTGTAACCCCTTGAAACATTCAGTTACAGTAACTGAAAATTCCTAAACTGTGCCAGAATTTTCTGAAACATGTGACTGAAGCGTAATGCAGTAACCGTTGCTGAAATTTCTGTTACAGCTTAAAAAAATTTAGAAACGGTTTTTGCATAAAGTTTTGGTAACGCGTCTCTGAAAAATCCTACAGGAATTTTCAATAGTGCAGGTCATGAATTGTACTAACTATACATCTTATAATACCAAACATGTAAGTACCCGGTTATTAAAATTTTTTATCACTTAAATTGGTTATTACGGAATAAAGTTACAGAATCATACGATATGCCATATCTTCTGGGAATAGATTCTTCTCGACTTTGAACCATTTATGATGTAGTTTTCCATGTATATAATATGACCGTCCTTGAAGAAAGGGGCCTGACGCGCAGCAGCTTAATTTTACTATGAAAGAACAAATAGAAAACTATCAATTGGTGTAAAAAAACTGAACATCGATTTTTTCGTGATACGTCCCTTGTTCCGCGGACGGTCACGTATGGAATTACTCTCTCCAATCATCTTTATGAGTCCATTTTGAGCGAGGAATCGTCAACATAATCATCAATGCTATAGTTATAACCTTTAAAAGCTGTTACCGTAAATACTTACTGTAGTGAATATATGAATGTATAAACCAGAGGGAAAATAGGTAGCTGTCAATTACGAATTATTTAGCGTGAGGAGGGGCAACAAGGACCAGTTAACAGTCAATGACTTTTTTAAAGTTCATAAGATGTGAAATTGATGAATTTTGTTCATTTCAAGTCTTACATTATTGCATATCATATTTCTATAAGTAATAATTACATGAATGAAACAATGATTTAATACCTTAATTATTTCAAACAAGCTGTATTTTCGTCGGCTTTGCCCCACACCGGATAGCAAAGCCGACCGCAGCTTTTTGTGAAAATAAAAACATCTCAAAATGGGAAAACATGATGTTTCGCGTCTGTGGAATTCCGTGTACTGGAAAAATTAAATTTAAACATATCCAGCAAGAAGAATGAGTTATTTCTAATAAAAATAGTGATAGCTGTGATATAAGCTCTTATGCGTTCCCTGCAAAAAACGTCGTATTGAAAAGTATTAAAATATATTGACATTTTGAGTGCGATTCAATTCTGCTTTCTGTTCAAAAAAAAAAAAAATTTTAAGTATTAGTTCGTACTGGTTCGCATTACACTTCATCGCGCTGAATGCAAAACGGCAGTGTCGATGATTCGCATTACAAAGTATTGGTTCGCATTAAACTTCAAGACCCCGAATGTGTTAAGAAATTATAAAAAAATCAAGCGGTTCCTGTTTATTGCAAAACATTCATTCAAAAGCATTCCAATAACTAAGTATTCCAATAACTTTGGAATTTGCAAAATTTAAACCAATGCGACATTCCGCATTAAAAAGTTTTCAATTCACGCACAACATTCTTCTCAATCGATCGCATTCAAAATCATTAAAACTAATGCGAACGTTCGTATTAAAAACTTTTCACTCAACCGAAACATTTCCATCATTAATTCGTATTGAAAAGTATTCAAACCAGTATGAACTCTCGCATTAAAAAGTTTTCACTCGATAACAAATTTCGTCTTATTCTATCGCATCCAAAAGTATTCAAACATATGCGAACTTTCGCATTGCAAAGTTTTTACCTCGCTCAAAAAATGAGTCTCATTCTTTCGCTTTCAAAAGGATTCAAATTAATGCTAACTCTCGATTTAAAATGTTTTCATTTCGCTCTGAAATTTTCTCTCATCCGGTCGCATTAGAAAGCATTAAAACAAATGTGAAGTCTCGCATTAAAAAGCATTGCGTGCAAAAATTGTTTATCTTTCGTATTGAAACGCATTCAGGAATTTAATGTTAAATAAGAAGTATTGCATTTAGATGTTTTCAGCTAACCTCCAATGCGAAACTGAAACATAACAGACTTCACGGAAACAAATCTTGAATGCGAAAAAATACTTCTGAATTTTACTTTTCTTGCAGGGTTGACATTCTACTAGAGACGGACTACGAATAAAGAATTCTACCGTAGCAAATAACAATACAAAACATCCGCTCTAATAGTTTCTTGCATTTAGCCCAGAAAATAAGTGACTGTTCTACATTACAGATCACTTATCGGCAAAACTTATGATACGTTTATAACCTAAGCACGTGTAAACTGTTATTTACGTCGGGCTTACCCCACTGGTGAGACCTCAATTATTTACATGGACTTGAAGTACGTTCAGTTATTATAATGACATAATGTGATACTGTTTGATCTGTCAAAATATCAAATTTTAATTCTGTAAGTATTGCCATTAATGTTGAAAACCTTATATTTCTGCCAGCAAATCTATGATTCTTTCGTTGTCAAAACTGTTTTCTGCATAATTTTTCTTTTGCAAGGTCTATTTCCAAAATTGTAGTAAGTGGCGCTAGTTCTATAACAAAATAGATTGATGCAATGCGAATTAGAATTAAACTGTTTAAATACTAAAGATGTTATCAGCAAGGTCGCCTTCGCCTCACCAGTCGGCGTTGCCCTTCCTTACGCTAAAATTACGGAATATTACTGATATAATAATATATTGTTTTTCAAGGAGACAAACTCACGCTCGGATGAGAAGACTAAAAGTTTGCCTCCTTGGTGTATCACCGTACACGATACTTTTATGTATCAAACGTATGGTTCACAAGTTCATCATGTCTGACATTTGAGGTTAGGGTGACGTGGCCATAATTGAACATGGGCGATATCGAACACACATATGTGAAGTACGGTTATAAGCTCATGATACTCCTAGGAGTATTATGGTTAGGTCGTTTGGTACAACGCTTTATCGCTACGCTACTGGTTTGTCACGCATCACTGAGCATGGTACATCTCCCCGCGGCTCCTCTCATCTGAAACCGCCGGGCTGCATCAATTCTCGGAACGCACAAATCAAGTTTCCTGAAATCCAAGTTCGAGTGTAATCGTGAAACAGAATTTTATAGAATGTTCAGTTAAGCTAAGAAGTGAAACATTAAATCTAATTGTGGCAAGTCACAGCACTATTAATCTATTATACAACAAAAATGATTTTTCATAAATTTTGTCAACTCTGAGGTTCTTTATCATGGCTGAGTTAGATATTATTTCGATAATCGTCAGATCCTTTAATATTTCAGTGACTATTTGTTTGTCATATATGAGACTTCTAACAAAAGTATGAAGTTTATGTAAATTAATAAAGTTTTCACAAAATTGCACTAGTTGCAGAATGCGGAAATTAATGAAAATAGTGCTTTCCGCCCTAACATCAAATTGCGCACAATATTCATATTATTTTTAGAATCATTCGCGCTTTTGTTTTTTTACATAATTATATAATTATTTTTGTTGAAACTTCCTTCATCATTATTTTGCCCAATTTAAAAAAAAATATTTCATAAAAATCTTGTCAGTTGTGATCAAATTTCGTAACAAACAAAAGATCTCTGGAATTCAAATTTTCAGTTTTTATGTAGAATGAATATAAATAATAGTTTCCTGAAAAAAATATTTATCTTGGAAGTGAATGTGGATAACGTTTCTAAACTAAACAAATTTCAATCAATTTAAATCTGTTTTTTTTATAATGACACATATTTGAGACAAGATGAAAAGGGGCGATTCAAGACGATATCAAGGAACTTAGGATTTAATTACAGAAACTTTTCACAAATAATCTGTTTAATAGACTGTAAAAAAGGACGGTTATTAAAAATTGTTTACTAATCAGTGAAAAATTACATTATATGGTAAGAAAGATTTAGAAAATATGAAAGATAATAAGGACTCAATATCGGATCACTAGCGATGTAATTGATGAAAAACAATATTTTCATTTTTAATGCTCATTCTCATTTTTGAACATTGTCTTTTTGATGATGAGCTAGGTTTTAACGTTTGTTGAGACGTATGCGCATTTAGACCCTGGGTCCAAGTGTGGATTAAACTCATGCCTTAACAAGAAATTTTCTCAAACTGATGATTTTGTCAATTCAAAAATTGAGGAATTCTCCTCAATTATCCTTGTAAAAATGGAGCAAAAAAGTTGGGGAGTCCTTTGACTCTTTAAACTAAGTCAATTTATATTATTAAAATGTTTTTCACAGTATAAATTTAGTATTTTACGTTAACAAAATCAAAATTTTTTAAAATTTAAACAAAATTTCCTACAAATAATGAAGCTCCAAAAGTGATGTGAGGAGGTAGATGATTCTTTTAATAATTGACGGATTAATTTGAAGAACTATGAAATTTAATCTTTACGTCCTGAAGAGGAAAACGACAGAGTTTTCGAAACGTTGGCAGCAATAAAGGATTTTATAACATCAAAATCTACTTTTGGTCTGAAGTATGTCAGTTTCTTTCACCATCTGCATGTATTAATTTCAATAACTTATATTACTCAGACAAACAACATCGCCTTAACACCATGACTAATTTAACCAATAAATAAAAAAAAATAAATAAAAAAATTGTTTCAAATTCGGAGGAATTCCCTTCAATCCCATTGGGGACCAAAGTGCGTCACAGTAGAGAAAGTATCAGAAACGATCTGACATAATTTATGCGTTGCCCCTGGAATTACTTTGAATTACGTTCTACTCAGATGGATGGGCGATCCACGAATCGTCCTCATACCTGCTTCAGGACGAGATTGTACGTACAGTCTGACCCTTGTGAATCCCTCGTGGTGACGCCTGGCAGTCCCGTATCCCCAGCGCCCTGTTTCCCTGAAGTATTTTTCTTACTCAGGAAAACCCATATACATAAAGTAATTCATGCCATGAATTAATAATAAGTCATAGCCTTGTTTTGAAGAGACCACCTCAGTTATGAACGATGAACATTTTTCTGCACCTGTACACCTTTGAATATTATTAAAGATCAAACTATGATTTATTCGATATAAATTTCTGAATCTGCTCTAAATGAACTACTATTCACTATACTTGAAAATTGTATTTTTTGTTAAATATGCTTGCAACACGTTTCGGACGAAATTCAGTGTATACTAACATAAGACTCTCAATGAAGTAGGGTAGCAAATTTTTAAACACGCCAGCTCGTCTTTTAGGAGCTGCTAGTCTTAATCCTGAAAGGAGCAGAATTTCCATTGAACTGGATACAAGGAAAATCATTTAGAAAACAGTTTATTGGAGTCAACAACAAGAACAAGCTCAGTCTGCCAGCCGAATTGACAACCTAAGAAGTTTGAAAAGACCATTTTTCACGGGCTATTCATGATTTCATAAGGTCCTTGAACTTCCAATGTTTCCCTTTTTCATTCCGCCAGTCCAGTAGAAATTACTTCGTGGAAATAGCTTTTTCCCAGTAAGGACCGCAAGGGCCAGACAGTGCGTAATATCTCAACCTTAAGCAGAAGTGAAGACAAGTCTTGGACTGCCCACATAAATTTCCTTGAATTTCTTTGAAACTCCATGAATTCTATTAGCTTCGACTTAATTTGGTTGAAATTGTTTCAATTATATTGTATTTTTTCAAATTTGTATTGTATTCCATTGTATATCTTTGGATTTCGCTTTTAATTCCCTTTAATTTATTTTTTAACAATTAAATTTAATTAAATTTCATTAAATTTCATTAAATTTCATTATGCTGAAATGGACTTCATTGAATTTTTACTTTTATTGATTTCCATTTGAACCTCTTGAATGAAGTTAAATTGACCTTGTACATCAGTTAGGCGAACTGCATTGATTTAATTTAGCAAATTTAATGCCGTGAAACTTTATTGCATAGAATTGAATTTTGTTACATTCTGTTACACAAAAAAACCACCAATTGTTCGGAAAATGGAAGTTTCGGTTTTTCCTGTTGTACCTTCAAAGAATGACAGCTCTCAGTCAGTTGATCGACGACCAATGCCTAGAGAGCATCTCGCTCCACGTACGGTACCTATCTTCAGGTTTGTGAATCCCGGATTGCGAACGACTCCGCTATTCAGCGACTTTCCTATCTAGTAGTTACAGTGTTAAAATTGCCGTGCCGGTGTGATTCCTTTTTGTTCTGGAATGGACCTTCCGGTTTTCCTCCTTCTCTCGTGGAAAATAAAAAAGTGATTTTTTCGAGTGTCAGTAAGTTTGGTGTTTTCTCTTTCCTGGGTGGGAACCCTCCTCTCCAATGGCTGGCTGATACCGGTGTACCGAGCTCCCCCCGATTCCGTCCAACGAGAATCCATCGGCCCTCCGAAGGACACCCAGACCCTCTGACATGGCGTTATCATCCCCGGATCTGCTCCCCTGGGAACCAACAACTGCAGAGCGACCTCTCCGGAAGCCGAGTCAGAATAAGCGACGGGCCGAACTGCGACGTCGCATCTTTGAGGAGCTTCAGAGGAACCCGGCGGCGGGAGCATGGTAACCCCCAAGACGAGGCAAGAGGACCAAGAAGAACCGGGGGCAGCGGCCAGTCTTACCACCTAATTCCGAGCTGCCGCAGACTAACACCTCGCCAAAGAACCCGGACGAGGAATCCGCTTCCGGGGAACCCAAGGACGTACCGTTGCAGGAGGCACTCGAATTTTTTGGGGCCTTATCTCACCCGTCAAAACTCCTCTTTCCGATCGCAACCAATCTGACCCGACCAAAATCAGACGAAGACGTGCTCGAGATGAGGATATCTCCAATCCAGCCCTCACCACCCGGACCACAAAAGCTCCTGCAGGGAAACCAGGGTGGGCTCGAATGTATCAACAACTACCTCTGGGTAGTAGAGCGGGAACCTCCGGCCTCCCAAGGGCGAAGTTGCGAGACCTACGGGTCACTCTTCTCCGGGACCCTCGGCTGGAGCCCCTTTCCGAGAGGGACCAGGTCACGAAGGCCTGGATCAGCTCCCATATAGGTACCCCGAGTCAAGGATCTTCGGGTCTGACTCTAGGGGCGAGAAAGTTGACGGACGGACATCAGGCCGTCCCACGAAGCCTAGGATCGCCACGGAAGAAACTGAAGAAGCGGCGGGCGATTTCCCTGATCTGCCGCCCTCGAGCCGTTCCTCCTACGCCCTCCCCAACTCGACTCTGATCAGTGATAGTTGGCGTAGGCGAACTTTCTCCTAAGACCACAGCCACTGGTCGGCGAACCAGCTCCTCTGTCGCCACTAAGTGCGACAATGCCCGCCCAAGTTTGTTTTGACCATCTGAAGTTTGGCAAGGGAGCAGATCCTCTCGATCCTCGTAAGATCGGAGTACAAGTAAGGCGGTAAGAACTCCTTCTTCCTACACCCTTAATCTTTACGGCACCAGATCCAAGTAAGTTATCCCTTTTTGAATGGTTTTTATCACATTCCTTATGGTCCTGGACTGTTTTCTACCTCTCCATCTCATCCCCCTGGATCCCTCCTCACGCTCCTCTCTGTAGGATCGGAGTCAGAATTAATGAATCTCAAAAACCTCTCTCCCCTCACGATTCTCCCTGTAGGATCGGAGGTTCATTCGCCCTTTTGGCTTTTAGCCGTCAGATCTCAATTCACGATCCTCTCCGTAGGATCGGAGACCAATGTGGGTGTAGTAAACCTGACCCCCCCCCCTCGTGATCCTCACTGTAGGATTGGAGACCCTAGCCCTTCACTAGCGAAGCTTTATTTTCCTTCGTTGGGTCAGATCTCTTCTCTCGATCCTCTCCGTAGGATCGGAGATCAATGAAAATGCATTAAACCTGAACCCCCCTCGCGATCCTCATTGTAGGATTGGAGGCTCTGTCCTTTACGGCCCTGACGCTTTGTCAGCGACGTCACCATTCTTTTGTTGGTTCAGATTAATTAGGTACATTCTTATTATCTACCATAACAATTCTACTAACCTTATTCGTGTTTAATCGAATGTTATAAAATGTCATTTGAATTGAATCGGTTTTATTACAACTTTGCAATTCTGAATATTTCATTAAAATATGATATATTTCAACAAAGTATGTACATATAGAAAAAAGAACCCAAATATGTTACATTTCCCAAATTCTATTTTGCCTGCTATTTTACCTGGAATGATTTGGCCGAATAGACATTCGCTTTCATTTTTATTCATCATAATTGACAATTCACGTTATCATTATTTGTCTCAATTACTTTTCGTTTCAAATGTTATTTTGCCGAATTACCATTTGTTATCATTTTTATATTCCTGAATTACCATATGATATTTTTTCTTTTGCCGAATTATAAATTGACATCATTTTTATAATGCCGAATTATCATTTTACCTAATTTTTATTTTTCCGAATTATCATGTAACATAATTTTAGTTATTCCAAATAAGCATATAGCCTAAAATTCAATTCAACGACATTCGCTCACTCCAAAAATGGTCTCAGCCTTCTAATTTGGACGAAATTAATTGACGTGCAAATATTGGCCCTCCGCGACGGGTCATCGGCTTCTCCACGAATGGCCGAAATAAGTAGAAAGAAGATGATCGTATTGACCTTCTCGGAAGGATACGTTGATTATCCTAAAAGTGAGTCTGATCTTCTTATAACAGTGAGACAGGCGATACAATCAGAGTCTCCCTGACTACGTCAAAAAAATTATGGATGGCCCCTTCGAGCATCTAGAAGAACGCACTGACTCTAAATTTTGACTCTCTAACTTTGACCCTTCATTTTTTTTCACGTGCATGCTGATTACGGTAATCCTTTTTGCGAAGACAAGTAAGCATTGGGAATCTTTTCCCTGGTTCGAGAGATACAATGAAGTTTGGCTTCGTCTTATAAGTCAGGCTTTCCAAAATGTATTCAACAAGTATTGAAAATGCCTTGATTGCCAACACCAAACCCAAGGAAAAACACATGGGTGACTGAACAGGAGGAGGAACGGTACACCTCACAAATGCGACGTGGAACGGTATGGAAAGGGGACATCGATATTATCATTCTATTGTTCACCGATAACGATAACTATATCGCGTTAAAGATTATTATAGGTTAAAAAAAGAATTACACTTTGAGTTACAATGCGCAGAGCACTGATATTTTAAATTGCAAACTGACTCTAACGCACTCTCTGAACACCAAATAGCAACGAGAATAATGAAAACCACATGTAACACGAAGCAAGAAGAGGAGAGAAATGAAAATGCAGCAACACACTGAAGAATGAGAGCGATTTACACAAGGCTTCCAGTTCGCGGAGTTTATGTCCGACAGTCCGTGACGTGTGGGAAGTTTTCCGCTTGCACTGTGCAACTATGGAGGCTGTGGATTCACAAGCGTTGTCCATCTCTCTCTCTTGTCTTCCCGCTTCTAGCGGTCGGCAGCACTGTCTCGCTGACAAATCGCGCTACTTTTTTTTTTCACCAACTCTTTTCCTACTTAGCCTGCCTCCCTTCCAAGCTGAAGGAGAAATATTCGAAAAAGAAAAATCGCCAGAGCGACTGCTATCCGACTCTAATGCCGAGCATTTTACAACTTTTCTGCTCGGGAACATAATTCGTTGTATCCTGCACCATCTGCCAGAGAGGTACCAACCTATTATTCGACAACAGAAGCACAGCGTTACCCGACAGTGATATATTTAACGCGTCTGCCTCCCAGAAGTAAAATTATTGCAGAGAATCTTGGAAAAAGTATGTTTGTGTTGCAACGTTGGTATGAAAGTGAATGTGAACGTTATTAACTCTCAGTTTATGAGATACATATTATTTTTAATGTGTAACCTTTTTGACCAGATTTTAGTTCAGGGACCATAGAAAATTTCAACTAGCAACACTTTTATAAACAATTACAAGCTGCATCCCGATTTTAGAACCTCGAAAGAACGAGAAAACGTTTAAGTTACTGACCATAATAAGCCGCACCCCGATCTTCAAGCTCGAAAAAACTTAAAAAAGGTGCGGCTTATATGCGTGTAAATACGGTAGATTTTCAAGTTTTATACCTGTTATTTTGAGAGTTTCCGCTTCCAGCGGATCCTAATTTGAAGTTATTCTAAGCGATTCCGTTTTTAATCGACATTTAGTCGCAAAATGAACCCCCGTCATTCTATTAACCTTTCATTCCATGTGATTTTGTTGACGGATTCAAGTTTATGTCGAATGCTTCTGCTGTAATTCCGATATAATACCAGTTGATTCGGCCCAAGTCGGCTTTCTATTCTGATTGAATCTGTGGACAAAACCTACTTTATATTTGCAATTCAAAGTCACTCGGAATGATGTTGTGAATCCAGAGTCATTTTTAATAATTCAACATTATTTTGTATCAACTTTTCGTTTCCCCTGAATCCGTACGAATTAGACTGTTTGCAGTTTTGGTCAATTGAGTGAGTAGACACCTACCACATGAAGTAGCAATAAGATTACGAAGCTGTGTGTAACAATAACTTGCCAAATTCTTATTTCATAGTTGCCACTGACGTCACCGTTCACAGCATATCGTTTTCCCTTCCCCTTTCATTTCACGTCGTCTTAAGCTATTTCGTCACTACTTCTTTTTTTGTCAATCACTTCTCTTCCACACCCTCTCTCTCCCTCATCCCTCCTTTCTCATTTTTCCTTCCATCCCCTCATTCTTCCAATTTCCACCACCTTTCTCTATCCCCCTCTTATCCTTCCTACCATTGTTAATTTCCCCTCAATCATACTCCTTGTTCTACCCATCTTTATCACACTTTCCGCTTCCCTCTACCTCGCTACTCTCGTTTAGATCATTCATATCCTCCCCGATGCCCCTCGCTGTCATTTCGTTTTTCCTACCATTTTTCTCTCCTTCCACAACACTTGGCCATTTCGCTTTCTTTCACCCCTCACCTTTTTGCCATTTACTTTTAGCCCCCTCACTTCTTCACCCTGGTACTTGCTACTCTTCTCCCTTGTACCTTTCCGTCGCTTGTCCCTTGAATTCCTTTCATTTTTTCCCTTCAACCCGCCCTTTCATCCCACTCCTCCATCTCACTCAATAACAATCCATAGCAATAATAGCGAAAGGGTTGCTATTTCTAGTACGTTCAATTATTTTCTGATCCGAAATATTTTTCATGGAAAATAGAGATAAGGAAACCAAAGTCCTATACATTGACTTCACAAAAAACGTGTAAACATAACATATGATATAACCCTGAACAAAAATGCGATATTCCTAATCTCTTAAACAATTTGTCCAGCCATTTAAAGAATATTGGGATGTAAAAACTGTTATACTAAAGTGGAAGTTTGATATCAGTTCTGTGTTCTGTATGCGTACAAGATTGAAAACTGGTTAATTATATACTTGTTGTTTTCCACGTTCGTACAATAAATCTAAAGTAACTACCACGTCCATTGCAGGATCACTTGAATTACATAAAATCACAGATATTTCGCGATAAGTAAAATAAATTTTCTGCTCTTAAATAATAATTTATACATTTCTATTAAAATTGCATGCGTAAATAATCTAAAATGTAATCAATAACGGTGGTAATTTTATACGTGTGCCACACTAGCGCCATAGTCGGACAGTATTGTAACCATTTTCACATGACAAAAATTTGCTCATTCTCGGTTAAATTACTTTGGTCTCCTAATGTATATTCTCCATGATATTTTTCCTAGAGTTGCGTACGACTTATATGGAGTGAGAACACCAATTTTTTGCCCCCCCCCCCCCGACAATTTTTGGTACCCTTTTCTGGTTCCAAAGATAATACATTTTGTTAGCATGTTTCGCCTCAATTAATATAATTGTACTATCATTTTTACATATGATGCATACATTCATTATTCAGTTTAATGAAGTATATATCAAAGATGTACTATACAAAAATTTAAACCATCCTCAAGGATAAAAGATCAGAAAAATGGTTGAACGTTTCGAAACTATGAGAGCAATAAGCGAAATAAAGACACTGCTTTCAGTATACCTTTTTCAAATTTTTCTTCTCATTATCCGCTTCACAAACTTTTATTGCACTTTTCTAACGGGTGGAGGAAAATGTCCTTTAACAAGATCTGAAATAAAGCAGGCTAATACGAGCATCCTTTCGGAAAAGAAACTTTCTCGCATGTAAGGTCTCGCTCATACTATCGATAATACAGAAAAGTTCACTTGAAAGAGAAAGTCGAAGAGAAAGACAGAAATTTAAAGAGATAAAATATCAAAATGGTAGAGAAGCGTAGAACGTCGTCCCAATAAAAAACTTGTTTCCATTTCTAGCCGTGCTACTTTCCCAGAAGGAATTTTATATTATGATGTATGTTCCCTCGTGGATGAATTCACTTTCTAAGAAGACGAAATAGATTTTCATTCGTTACACTTGAAATTTTTTCCACCAACAGAAATGCTCTTGTATAAATTCTTGACATGAAGTAGAGCTTAATTACATTATTATGTACATATTTGATGTGCAGAAAACTTTTCGTCAGACTCCTTGAAAAAAGATATTACGAAAATATTAATATTAGAAAATAGCAAATAATAAATATAACACATTTGATTCTCACGAATGTGATATTATCATATAAGACTAACAATTTTAAATCACGAAATGGAAGTAAATAATCAGACCAATTTAGCACGGACACGAACCCTGAAACATTTTCGTTATCAGTAAGAGTCGGTGACAGGAATCTATGTCGAAAAAGTAGCCCGTTTTCCTACTAATAATCCAAAATGTATAAAAATAATAGTCTAGCAACATTTCCAGACTTACTATGAGACCCATATAATAGTAATATAGAAAAAAATCGATAAGCGTTCGAAATTATTATTATTATTGTGGAACAAGCTATTGATTTGTAAAGCCCATAATTAAATCGGTTTACTTTTTTAGATTTTCAGTCTTAACATCGCTTATAAATATTAAATCGATTTAATGAGAAATCGGAGACACTCCCAAGCGCGCCATCCCAATCTGTCGTACTCAGTTCTCTCATTTCCCTGAATAAAATTAGAATCCTTAATGTTTTCCTTGCACCCGACTTGGTTCGATATTTATAACTTATAACCGATTTTGAAATCGATCTTCATTTAAATTTTCTAGAATAAAGAGAAAACGAAGCGTGTCGCGGACGGTGATATTTTAATTATTCATCTACAAGGAATGAATCAACTTTCAGCGGTTCCTTGCAATCTTTGAGAAAAAGTTTTCTTGGCCACCTTTCTGTAGACGAAACTGACCAAAGAAAGAAGAAAAAGAGAACAAGGGACGAAAAGACCGCGAAACACAATGCTTCGAAAAATTTCAGGTACGCCTTCTCTAGAATTCTGGGCTCGACTAAGATTTTTTGTTTTTGTTTTTCGTCATGATTCAACTAGCGTTTTTATCCAATTTTTATTACATAGAATTCTTGAATTATGGTGATAACTGATACTTTACAACTCGGCGAATTCGTAATTCAAAACATCAAAAGCATACAAATTGTAACAGAGCAATTCATTACAATTTTGTTTTAAATGAACAATTTTGAATAAAATTCATGGCATTTTCGGTGAAAGGGCAAGGTTGAACTCACTCCAAGCTTCCTGATACCGACATTTACATGAATTCAGAGCAATTGGAGAGCTTTCAGGAAATGTCAGAAATTGATTTCCACATTCTAAAATCGATGACTTACAGCATCTATCCATGGGATTCTAAATTTAGCATGGAACCGAACCCTTGAATGCTCTAGGTATCCGTAAATGTCGGTAAAAGAAATTTGCAATTGGATTGCAGCCTGAAAATTTTGATTTTGTTCATTTTATTTAGAAGACATACATGAATCTGAATGATCAATCAATACTTTTGATATAATAATGTAACCTTTGCAGGAAACAGTGTCCTATTCGTGGAGAATTTCCCACAAAAGAGAGAGCATACTGATAGGGCGAGAATCAGTTGAAGAGGTAGAAGTTGTCGCTCGTCGCGGAAACGTCAATAACGATATTGTTTGTCGTCCGCGTTCCATAATACGGTAAGTGGATGCAGATATAACGAAACGACCCGGACCCGGGTTGAAGGTGGAACTCCACTTTACAGCTATGACGTTGAATCTGAATTCTGTCAGCGCTGCAGAAGGGAATCGATGACATGCTCGTAAAGTGACGGTTGATCCCTTACCTCCTTCACTGTCCAAAAGAGTTGAAATGATGAAAATATATGAGAGGATGGAAATGCGATTGGATGTCAGTCCTCAGTCGATAGTAGAGCGTTAAATCCTTTATATGCCAGTGAATATGCTGACTTCAGATTCCCGATGTTAAATTAACCAAATCCCACTGAACAAATATGAAGAGAAGAATTAACTTTATGAGTGGAATGTTGACAGGTCATCCCTATTTCGTCGTATGGAAAACAGTTTTTAATTTTTAATTTTGATCTATCTCATGTTAGATGAAGATGAAGATTGCATATATGCGAAGAATTCTAATTAATTTGTGATGCAGCTAATTGTAAAAAATCGTTTTGGGTTTATTTCTTTTTTTCTGCAATTTGTGAAAATTTCATTTTCTTTTTTTTCCAGGAGAGAAATTGCAAATTAATGTTGAGAAAGATTTATTTTTCTATTTTTAATTTAGAACGTACAATTTTTCTCGGATATGTTAGATTGAAAGAGGCTGAAAAATAAAATTTCTTCTTATATTTACTCCTGGGAAGTCCCACGGTTACTTTGAAATGAAAAAACAATAATGTTGAAGTTCTAGTTTTTCTGCAGTTGATTTGTACTATCCTGAATTCCTTTAGTTGCTTGAAAGAAAAACGAAACTGAAGGTATCATAAATATGTGCATAGAAAAATAAATATCACTGCAACCAAATACGGCCTATATGTCCATAAAAAGGAAGGTATCATTCCCGAAATAGTTTTTCGTGATAAATTCGAATTCAAGCTCCATTTTGTACCTATAAATCAGATTTTTGAGCGATAATATATCAAACGGTTCTCGAGATATAAAAAAAAAATAAAGAAAAAACAACGAAAAGGAGATTTTTTAACGAACATTATACTGAGCTAAATGTGTATTATTTATTATACAAATGAGTATTATTTCCTTTGTCTTTGAATGAAGAAAAAATCCAAGAAGCGTTTTTAGTTTTAGCACTAACTTTTCACAAGGTACATGACGGAAAACAATCGCTTTATGTTCCGCTGATAACCCAGGTGGAAGTTTGGGAATGAAATCGAATCCGTTTGAATCCGAACAACTTCAAATCATTCCAATCGATTACGAACGAATGCAAAATCTGTTTCCGACTGATTCTGGCATTTGGAGTCAAAGCTAAATCCAGACCGAATGATTCCATTCGTTTACGTTTAATTCTTTCGCAGTCCGAATTAGTGTGTTAAGTTCATTCGGAAACCATTGCGCAGTCATTCCGACTGATCCGAGCAAATCTTAAAAAAAAATTTTATTCCACCTGAATCCGTTTGATAACGAAATGTCATTCTGAATGACATTGAATGATTCAGTACCTAAATCAGAATGATTCAGCTCCAGTCTGAATGAAATTTTTATTCCGTCTGAATCCAGCACAATACCCGAGCTCATTCTGAATAATTCCGTTGCATTCCACTCAGTCCAAATGATTTCTCACGTACGATAATGAAAATTCGATTCGGCCTGACTCCGTGGCAAGGCGCAAATTCATTCGGAATGATTCAGTGCCATTCCAGACTCCGTCCGAATGATTCCGCATTGATCGAAAATAAAACAATTTATACTTATTCAAGGCGAGTAATTGTACTCAAATTCTGCTGAATTCATTAATATTTCTTAAAAACTAAATTTAGATTGAATTACAGCTAATTTAAATGAGTTGACCTGAATTCAAGAGAGTTTGAACTAATTCAGGCGCATTTAAGGGAACTCAAATTCAAGAAAATTATGAAGAATTCAATGGGATTTGACCAAATTTAACAGAATAATAGGGTATTAAATGGAACACATAGAAATTCATGGAAATGCAGGGTAATTCAAGCGATTTTTAGAGAATTCAAGCGAAATCAAGCGATTTCCATAGAATTCATTGAATTCAAGAGAAATTAAATAAATTCCAGGGAATTGTACAGAATCAGAGGAAATTTAAGAGAAAGTATAGGGACTTCAAGCTAATTCAAGGGAATTCAAACAGGTTTTTGAAAATAATTCACTTCCTTGAATGAGCATACATAATCGAGAATAAAATTATTCAGGACCTGAGGAGGTAAATGAAGGGAGGGAGAAAGAGAAAAAGGAAAAGGGAGAAAAACATGAACAGTGTAATGAGATAGTGAGGGCAGTAAGGAGATAAATGAGGGAAATGAGGTTGAGTGTGCGGATGATACATGAGGATAATGAGGATAATCACAATTTAGTGAACTGAGATTGCACAGAAAAAACTGAGGGTTCGGTGATGTTGCGACTCAAGTAAAATTTGGTATCATTTAGAACTTAGACTCCAATAGAACTCATTTTTAGGGTTCCTTTTCAGTTCGTTGATAACCGATAGATGGCGATTCATAAATTCAACTGCGCATGTGCCGAAAAGCGCGGTCCTATTTGAAATCAATAAGTGGTATGAATAATTATACAGATTCATTTCAACAAACACTTTGTATTCTTTTTGAGAATAAATTGAATTGAATGACAGAAGTACCTAACTTCATAAAAACTATGATATTAACGTAATATGGCAAGAGCATATTATATCATTCTAAATAGTGCCGCGCTTTTTGGTACATGCGCAGCTGAAAACGTCAGATTTTCAACATAACCTGAAAAACTGTCATATTTCACGTGCACTATCTTCCTTTCAAGAATGCTTAATGTTTATAATTTTAGTTTCTTCATTAAATTTTTCCCAGTGCAATATTATTTAATCTGAAGTACAAAGTAAAATGTGCATCATTAACTTGTAAAATCTTCGTAGTGAGTCAAGACCGTCAAAACAGAAGTGAAAAAAGAGTTCTATTTGAACCGATTCAATCCATACTTTGGGTTCATTTAGAAACAATTTATCATTCTGGGTTCCTTTTGAGCAAAAGAGGTTCCTTTTTGTTGCAGCTCCTTTGGAACCAAAAATTGGTTTCCAGTTTTTTCTGTGTGACTATGAGGTGGAGGACGAGAAAAATGAGAAGATTAATGAAGACGTGAATGAGATAAATATGGACGAGTAAGAGGAAAATAAGATGACTTAAGTTGAAGTAAGGGGCAAAAAAAAAAGAGTGAAATGAGTAGGAACTTAACAAACGGGTTATTAGTAGAGCAAGCGAGGAAATGCATGTAGAAAGGAAGGTGATGAATGAGCGTGAAAAAAGATAAGAATGAAGAGGTTTAATTGAAATTTCAGGATCAATTCGCACTAAAAGTGCAAAGGTAAAAGAGCTGGACTAAAATACTTGAGAAATAGGAGAGTGGGAGCAAGTCAGAAAATAATAGCGAGAGCAAAACTTGGCATATGGAAGAGAGAAATAATCGCAATTGGATGAAGCAAAAAGAAATATGTATGTTGTATATGGTATGCAAATGACAAGGGTTAGAAGGTTGTGTTAAAGGATGTCTAAATATAATAGCAGAAGTGATATCAGAGGAAAGAACTTGCATAAGAATTGGTAAAAAGAGGTGGTATGCTGGTGAAGGAAGTTCATAAGACATGAGGAGAATAAAGAAAAGGCACTCAAAAAAAAGATCTAGTTAAAGTTGTTCGACGCGTCCGCTTAAGAAATTCCTACTTATTTTAATTCAAAATTACGGTTAATTTCTGATAACAGAAGAGTCGCGAACTTGTGTCGGTTTCCAGAAATCTGTCTTGACTTTTTTCGTGTTGCTCGATGTGTCAAGTGACGCTTTGTCGTAAATGTCCAGTTGTCGAAGAATCGCGATTTGTTAATTGTATTTTCAGTTATATCACTATACATAATTATAGTGAACCGTGAATTCAGTTATGTTATAAGAAAAAACTGTGCGTTATCTATCTAAACACCAGTGGTAGAGGGATACTTCCAAACCAAGCAAATATTTATTGGATTTCTTTAGAAAATATTCTCGAAAATATTAACATTGTTGACAATAAATAACCAAAGTGAATGTTCGAAAATCTTGGTATTGACCAAGTGATCTAATTCCATATTATGTTATCTGAAACTTTTGTTAGAAGTTTTTCTTTGGGATGCAGTCCATGAAATTTCAGAGGGGGTTAGGAAGAGTTCATGAAGGTAGAAAAGTATCGAAATTCGATAGTCGAAAATCGATGGGTACCAGAATATCTGGTTGAGCTTAACAGAACATCTAGTGAAGTTTACTAGAATATCTGGTTCTGTTGACCAGAATGCTGTATTCGTAAGCCACCAGAAAACTGTCTGATAAAGACTTCTGCTTAACCTCACCAGAAATACTGGTTAAATTATAAATTTACCCGAATTTCCGGTCAAATTAACCAGAAAATTGCCAACCAGAAACTGCTGATACATTTAACCAGAATTTATAGTGAGGGCATATTTAACATTCTATTCTAGTTTAATTAAACAGATTTTTGGATGGTTCAACTATAATTTTTTTAGTGGGTGTGACATTAAGTGGAATTTTAAATAAAACACAAAAACTAAATTTTGTTGGTAA
This sequence comes from Andricus quercusramuli, assembly GCA_932178445.1. NCBI lineage: Eukaryota > Metazoa > Arthropoda > Insecta > Hymenoptera > Cynipidae > Andricus > Andricus quercusramuli. The sequence continues at coordinate 30,277 of CAKNXH010000369.1, forward strand.
AATAAGTTGAAGTTAGGAAACTAGGTGAAGGAGTAGGGAAATAGGCGATAAACCAAGCAGTGCAGTGAGGGCACTGAGCGAATCGAGGATCGCCAGCTAGGTAAAAATAACGAAGCAAACGAAAATAGAGAGAAAAACAAAAGCAGGGAACGAAGCGAAAATAAAGAGCGATGCGAGAAACAGTGCGCTTCAACAGTGGATTAAGTGAAGATTGTGTGATTTTTCAAAATATAAAAGATTTAAGTCTTCTTTTTTAGCCCAAGGCTAAAAGTTCTTTCATCCAAAGAAGAATGAATAGAATCTGCACAATAAACTGCTAACTCGGCGTATATTAGTAGATATACGAAGTTATTTTCCAATGAATACTGGTTATGTTTACAAATTGCGGAGACAGCTTCCTCCACGTTCGTTCAGTTTTCGTAGTGTGATTTTCCATTACAGCAAGCAAACAAGGCCCGGACGACCTGCCAGGAAGATTAAGAGGGATGATAGTTGTAAAAGCGCTTTGCGCCAACTTCCACGTGCCTGTTAATGCGACAGGAGCCGTGCTCGAGTAACCGTTCACGTACACGAATTAAAGCACACATGTGTACACGTGTTTTGTCGACTGGTGCACTCAGCCAATTCCAAAACTTTCCCTGATGATGAGTTAAGGTGTTTCGGAAGCCCTGTGCTAAATACACTGCTTATCGTAATGTATTTGGTTAGTGTTTTAATTCTAAGTTAACATAATTATTCTACCACTAAAACTTCTGTGTGTTCCTAAATATCCACGAAATGACTATAAACTTCATCTAAATAGTAACACCATATTTTGAAACAAAAATCTTATCTCAAAATGGAATTGAAAAGTATTCGTGTCCAATTCCATTTCAAATCATGCAAAATTTCAAGAAAAGTGTAATTCATGGTGCCAAAATGATTTTTCATTTTGATATATCATTCTAGAATATTTTTCGAACCAGCGTAAATATGCTGGATTTTTATATTGTATTTGACATGGGAGTTCTAACTTTTTCAATTGATCTAAAAAAATGTAAAATATTAAAAAATGTCCAAATGGCGTTTGTTTTTCTAAAATCTTGAAATCGGATTTTCTCAAAGATCAAACTTAAATTTCTTTAATAGAGGGAAGTTCGAGTACACTGTTAAAAATAGTATTAAATTTAAAATACCAATATATATTAGAATTAATATCTCGAGTATATGAAATCGCTGTTTAGGTACGTGTTTGTTGAATTGTATATACATTCATGATAATCGCTCAGATTATTCCATTTTACACAAAATAGAAATAGGAGTAGCAGTAATTTTCGATTCTTAGTGATAAAATACAATATCTTCCACCAGTTAACCAAAAACAAAATTGGATTTCAAGTAGAAAAGTTAAATTATACGCAAATAAATGACAGACCTTACCTACAATCAACTGTACACACATTAACTCTCTGCCATTCAGGGCAAATTTTGGAAAGAGTTTTACATGCACGTTGCACTTTGATCATAAAAAGGAAATTATTCGACGAATTCTAGATTATTACTTGAATTGCGAATATTTGATAAGGTTTAAAGAAAAAAAAAAGAACTTTGAGTTTTCAAGCACGCTGCTATACCGACCTGTATATTATATTTGATATAAAGTGTACATCTTTTCATATTTTGATGTATATTAAATTTCAACTTCCGTGTATTCAAATTACTTATATACATTTATATTAAATTTAATACAGATTCCTCTAACAGTGTATGTTCTGCATATCTATTGAGTTCAGTTCTTTGTAAACCACCCCGGAATAACCAAAACTGATGAAAAGTTCAGATAAAAGTTTGCACACCTACAAAAATTCTACAAAAAAAAACTCTTTTCGCTCTTTCGTGATATCTTGCATCGTTTACGAGAAAAAATGAAAAATTATATTCAAAAAATCCCTGCAACAGTAATGGTTTAGCCCGCACAAACCTCATCGGATCCCTTTTTTATATTGGCAGAAAAATTTTTAAAAAGTAAAATATCTCTAGGATTCCTGAAAATCTTCTGTTCATGTTTTAAGAATTCGATGAAAAAAAAATAAAGAATATTTCCTGGAAAGCTCCACCTTTATTATGTTTTCTCATACTTTTTCACAGTTTCTGCTCATATGAGAAAGGCAATCAATCAGTTTTATGGAGATTTAACAATTCTTGAACCCGGGAAAATTATTTTCTTTAAACATAATTTCTTTTTCTTGCAAACGATGCAAGATATTGCAAGAACGCAAGAGGTAATTTTTGGAGAACTTTCTAGATGTGCAAACTTTTCTCTGATTATTTTTTTGTACCTTTTGTTGTGTCTTATGAAAATGCGTAAATTCGTTTTTTTTCGGTAAATTTTTATCATTCTGGAGCAGTGGTTTGCTATGAATGAAACTCGGGAGATACATATGTAGTACATATTACCATTTCTTTCAAATAAAAAAAGGTTGAAAGTGAGGATTTTGAGAAAATCAACTCTCTACAATTATTTAAGCGAAACAGCCGCCGTTTTGTCACTTTGAATATTTTTTTCATATCAATTGAAAACGAAAGAGTTTTCATGTCGGACAAACAAATTTCTGGAACGCCTATGATCATTCGGAAAATATTGCCTCTTGAAAAGAATTTCCCTCAACTTTTTAGAAGTGGCAGGTCATCTTACAATGATTTTAAAACATCAAGAAACAACATTTTTTCAATCGAACTGTGACATACTTGTTCCTTCATTTTTACTATAGAATTATTATCCAAATACTAAATGATGCTGACACCAAAAGCTAGACTCACTGCATGATATTACGTGAAATTTGTCTCGTAACTGTTCCCTTCAGAACCTGGAGATGTTTGAATAAGCTTTTTTTTGTCACTGCTCATGTTCCAGACGAATGAGCCAAGTTGATAATTTCTCTAGTCCGCTCTCTAATTTGAGAAAATTGTTCACAATTATATAAAGTCTGAGTTGCTCAAAAAAATTCCCATATTCTCATAATGATAGAACTTGGAAACATTTTTCAGAAACATTGTTCCATAATGGTAGTGTACTAATTTTAAATACAATTCTTAAATTTATAAATGGGTGTACCAGAATTCGAAGAAAAATTTATATCCATAGCCATATTTCTGTTAGTTTTATGACTCTCTATGTACGTAACTTATCATATCGACTGTAAGGGTCATTTTCATGTGTACGCACACGTATTGTTTTATAATAAAATTTAAATCGCAAAAATTTTTAAATAATAAATCAACTTTAGGGTTACATCATTATTTCATATCAAGCTAGGTTTGCCAGTCTTTTAAATTTTTCTTCAGCTCTTTTTTTAAACAAATACATCGATGGATTCTACGATTATTAGGCTATTGTTCCGTTACCGTTAAGAAAGCGACTATCGTGCCATTACGAATAAGCCTTAGTCTATTGTTCCCCTACGCATAAGAATAAGTCTAACTTCATTTTTAAGGAATTTAGTGAACAAGTAGAAGTGTTAAAAGAAATAAAAAGCTTTAAAAATTTCTTGTTTTGAAAGTTATATGAGCCTTAATAACGTTACAAACTGTAATAGAAAATACTGGAGTTTTGAATCTGTAGGAAATGTTCCGACGAATAATAGGCTATCTTCCATACAATGGCATCTCGAATGTAAATTTCTCAAATAACAGAGCCACATAAAAAAATCTTTGTCGGGTCTGGAGGCCAGACCATGTTTACTATATGTTTTTGGGATCGCTGAATTCGAATCTGAGGTCAAAAGAATCCAAGCACGTCAGGGTTCTGACACAACCTCAAAAAACCTCATAAAATATTTTATTTTCGGGTCGCTGATTCCAAACCCGAGGTCCAGAAAACCCAGCATGTCAGGGTTCTGATATTACGTCAAAAAACCTCATAAAAAATTGTTTTCAGGTCTGAAGGTCAGACAATGTTTACTATATGTTTTTGGGGTCGCTGAATCCAAATCCGTAGTCTAAAAAACTCCAGCTCATTAGGGTTTTGATTTTTAGAGAAACTCCTGAAATTTATTTATCCGAATTACGTGTGTCTGCATCCAGGGCACCTCCTCGCTGTGACGGCGGGCAACGGAGTGAGTCTGTGATCCAGGTAAGTTCCTGGATTACGGCTTTGATGCCTTCATGGCAGGCGCACGCAAGCGTTTTACGATTCAGAGATTCGGTTCCTCAGGACTCGGATTCAGAGACCTCAAAAACATATAATAAACATGGTCTACCCCTCAGACTAGAAAACAAATTTATGAGGATTTTTGAGGTTATATCAGAACCCTGACGTGATGGGGTTTTCTGGACCTCGGATTCAGATTCCGCGACAACAAAATTATAGAGTAAACATAGTCTGACCTCCAGATCCGAACAAAGATTTTTTCTGAGGTTTTTTGAGGTTATGTCATAACCCTGATGTGCTGGGGGTTTTGAACCTCCAATTCGGACTCAGCGACCCCAAAAACATACAGTAAACATGGTCTGACCTTAAGACGAGAAAAAATATTTTTTATAAGGTTTTTTTGAGGTTATGTCAGAACCCTGACGTGCTGGGATTCTTTGGACCTCAGATTCCGGTTTAGCGACTCCAAAAACATATCGTTAACATGGTCTGACCTCCAGACCCCAAAAAATATTTTTTGCGTGGCTGTATTTTTAATAGTATTTTTAGTTCATTCACTTTATCACAATTTATTGTAAAAATATTGTATTATTTTCTAATTGATACACATATACCCAAAATTTTCTAAAATCCATTTATAATGAATTAATATTTCTATCCACGAGCATCTTCAAAACAATATCTTTAACTTTTAATTAATTTATTCCTGAAAATATTACAAAAATGACACACAAGACAGACTTACGAACAGCAAATAACACATTGTTTGTCATTGTTACGACCGAGAAGAGATTTATTTTCAATTATATGTTGCAATCATGGTATAAATATTATTAGTTTAAAAACTTGTTTACTTATTTTCAGTTCCTGATTTGATTTACGAATACAAAATTTAATTTCTTCCTCCTGAAAACTTAGCTAAATGAATTGAGACTAGTTCTTATCTGTAGAGAAAAGATAGACTAGTGCTTAGTCGTAATGGGTTTGCAAATTAATAATAATATTCTAACATTTAAACGGGCAATTTCAGTAAAGTCAGATACTTCATCCATGTAAATATTTTGGATGATCCAAGTGAAACTTCTGGTTAATCCAAGCAAATATTTTTCTCGATCCAAGAGAATATTTCAGTTCTTTCAAATAAATGTTTTTGCTGGTCTAAGAAAAGATTTTGGTTAATTTAACAAAAACTTGTAGTCCATCCAACCATAAACGACGCAGCACAATTTACATTGTAAATAGCTTACCATGAAATAATTGTGTCATCTTATGTAAATTATTTAGTAGTTTCAGGGCCGCTTTTAGGGTTGTGGGTGGCCAGGGACTGGCTTCTAAAAAAAGTAGTAGCCGAAGGAGAAGCGTGTGCGTGCATGGAAAATTTGCAATTGTTTCCGCATTGGTGGGGGCCCTGCGGCCATGGCCCCACTGGCCCTGCGTAGTTTATTCAACTACTAAATGTAACAAGACGAGATAATTATGCGACAAGCCATTTGGAATATAAATTGTGCAGGATCCGTTGTTCATTTTATTACAGAAATCGGTTCAAGTATCTCACGTATTTTTCACATATTCACTTAATCCAAATCCATTATGTTTCCGGATCACTTGTTTTGATACGGACATCGAGATGCAAACGCAAATGGCTTACATTTTTTTTCGCGATCGACGCTACGAACTCTCGCACCTGGAATGTCATCTTAAATTAGCGTACGTGATTATACCAAGTGCTCTTTTGCTTGATTCTAGTAAAATGTCCTGTCAAATTATTTTGCAGATCCAGCCAAAAAATTTGGTTGAATCAATACAATATTTTCTAGAATCAAAAAAACGTTTAAACCTCGTGTATAGTATTGAAATAAAACGTTTATTCGCGGATATTAACTAACTTCGCCTATTTGTGACATATGACATCCTTCGAAAAAGTCAGAAGACCATATTAACAAAGTTTTAATATATTTCAAGCAAAATACCATAAGCTTCAATGATTCTTAGCAACTGTTATAATAGACGAGAAACGCCCAAAACAAACTCTTTACCTAAAAAATTGAATGCCGAATTACTACCCCTATTACATTACCGGATGGTATATCATTTTCTGCTGAGTTCAGAAGCGAAAACAACTAATATTCCTGTTTCTTTCTCTGAATTGTACAGAAAGTAAAATACGTGACCTAAAAACTCATTGCAAGCACGCATATTCTCATGTATGGCGTACATGTTCTCGTGACTGTTTACGACTCACAACCATAGGTGATAATTAAAGCAACCAACTGTCCAAAACAGACAGCGAGTACAAAATAATGGCGCCCTTCTGTGCCAAGAGCTATGCGGAGTTATCATCCCCATTAATACAAGCTGGACCGGAGTTGGCACATTTGAAGTTGAAGGTTTCGAATATTTTCTGTCTTCAAATCATAGGTCGAGTGTTATATAAAAAAACGCGTGTCTAATGATTAAACTTAAGGGTTGTTGCCAAAATTTGAGGGATTTTTAATCAATTGAATTATAAAATTTATTAGACAAGGAAATACTGAACCTTGCAATGCATGGCCCAATCAATCAAGAAAAAAAAACTTTTAACATAATTTGAAACGTTTAATCAATTTTTCAAAAAGAAAATTTGAGTTTTTGAATCTATCTTGTCTGACTATTAGGTAACGAAAAATATAATTTTTTCGAGCACATGGTCGAGAGCGCTTCGTAGTTGCGCGATGTAAGCCGCACAACAGCAGCAAACGCTTCTAAGATAGCCACATCGAGTCGTAGGGCAAAACAAGTTGCTGAGAATGATGCCTATGAGGAAATGGAAGGATTGCTTGTATGTACGAGGCATAACCAATTAGTGTAGGAGTTTTCTCAAAAAAATCTGTTTTAAAGCTAAACGCGTTTTTCTCAAAACAACGTTTTTTCGGTCGGCCCGGGTAATTAAAAATATTCTAATGAAGCGATCAGGCTGAAATTTTAACACGTTGTCCTACACATCATTGGCTATGGCGGGAACTAGGATTTTTTTCCCCGTTCATTATTTTCTGATTTATAACCCGATTTCCGAGGTAAAAAGTTGCAAAAAAGTTGTCTTTTTTTAGAAGCCCGCCATTTTGTTATTTTTCACTCAAAATGAAAAATCCTAGTTCAGGCCAGAATGATAAGCCTACAGAACAATAGTCAATTTGATTTTTTCGATTCAGATGTCCTGAAGTGGCGCAATCACCCGGGCCAGCCATATACCTTTTTTTTTAAGATGCTCACTTTGCCCGTAAACAAAATCTGAAAAAATTTTGTGAACATTTTTTTTTTTTTCGTACAGTTTTAGATATCAATAATGACATAAAAAATTTGAAATGATTGCATTTCATTTTATTTTTTATTTTTTCATTCGACGCTCATAAACGCGTAAAAGTATTGTTTGATCGTCTCAAAAAAATAAAATTTTCAAAATCGAAAAATCAAGTTTTTGAAAACGTAGAATTCTAGATGATAAAGAAGTGAAACTTTTTCCTGTTAGAATTTTTTTGCCAAGCGTTTATTTTTAATAATAAAAACAAAATATTGAAGAAAAAAATTCTCCTGATTTAATTGGTTTTTAAAACTTAAAACGTTTCAACTCGGCCGAAGATTATTGAAATGAGTTCAATCGATAATAGTGTTATCTTGTTTTTGCCGCTAAAACGTATCTAGGAACTTCGACTTTCAAACAACTTCCAGTGAGTGACTTGTTCAGCAGTTTCAAATGCACAGAGTAATAATAAGGAGACTGATCATGCCGTACGAAGGGCCTCGATTTTTGACCGCGATAAGTGCACCTTTATTACCAAGTTCAGACGTTTCGAATATGCACTACAAGGCCAGTCGAACATGCGCATTGTGATCTATCTCCTTTTCTCCCGCGAGAAGTGTGTGAGTGAGCGCCAAGTTTAATGAAAACTAAAAACTAAGGTTATATTCTCGTAAATATTATCAACCATAATGATTATCAACCATAAAGATAATTTTCAGTAAAATATATGAATTTTCAACTAAAAAATATAAATTTTCAACCAAAAAATATAAATTTTCAACCAAAAAATATAAATTTTCAACTAAAAATAGAAATGTTATATTTTCAGAAAACAAGATACATATATTCACTTACCGTGCTAGGTTAAAAAAAAGTTATTCCTTTTGTGCTGTTGTTCCAGTAGGATGTTTGGCACTTGAAAACACAACATGCCAGTTCTGCCACTTGATTACTTAATTTACCGACTTACTTGACATTGTAAAAACTTTTGCCAAGTTGCAAAAAATTGATAGAACTTCAATTGCTGTCGTTGTTGACATCCACTGGCGCTCACTCGCACACTTCTCACGAGAGAAAATGAGTAAGCAGTTCACAGTGCGCATGACCGAGTGACCTGTAGTGCTGATTCGAAACGTCTGAGTTCGGCAGTAAAAGTGCAGTTACCGCAGTCAGAACGCGTATACGGTGGTCGGTCTCCTTATTATTACTCCGTAGTTGATTGAAGTTTTTTGGAAAATCTGATATCTATTCGTTAAAATTTCACTGAGATATTCAGATTTGGAAAAAGTACTCGACGTCTGCCCGCGCAGACTGAACTTCGAGAACGCTGCTTGACAGAGCAGTCCTCGCGACACATTAGCTGACAGCGCGGGCAGAAGTAGAGTACTTTTTCCAAAGCTGAATATCTCAGTAAATTTCAAACGATTCGATATGAAATTTCCCAAAAAACTTCATTCAACATTGCTGAATAAATCACTCACGGGAAGTTGTTTGAAAGTCGAAGTTACCTAGATACTTTTTACCTGTAAATCTAAGAAAACACAATTATCGATTGACCTCATTTTACAATTAAGTATTATCAAACAATAAGAGATTGCTAACTTTTCCATGATTTCCTAGGCATTGCTAGAGTATTTTGAATACATCCTACAAATATGAACTAATTCAATAATATTTGGCCGATTTGGAACGATTTAACTTTTAAAACTTAATTGATTCAGAGAGAAACCTTTTTTCAATATTTCGTTTTTAATATCAAAAATAAACGTTTGGCAAAAAAAATTATAGTAGGAAATAGTTTCACTTCCTTATTATCTAGAATTCTACGTTTTCAAAAAATTGATTTTTTTTTATTTTGAAAATTTTCTTTCTTTGAGACGATCAGACAATACTTTTACGCGTTTCTGAGCGTCGGACTGGTTATTGCATCCGGCGGATCAATTTTCGCAAGAAATAATTAATTAAAAAGTATGAAAAAACTCAATTAATTCTACTTTTTCAGCTAGGGAGCGATTATGTAACTTTTTCATTTCCACTTCCAAAATTTCAAAATTAAAAAACGTTGACTGATAGTTAAATATTTAAACATTTAAGTGTGATTGCCAAAAAGTTGACTATTTTAGACAATGAGATTGTCAAAGACAAATACATTTCCTACACGGAAAAAATTAGTTGTTGAAATTTTGAATGACTGAGTCAACCACTCTAGGATAGGGTTAAACGTATGTCATAAATGAGAAGAATCGTCTTACAAACCTTGATTGATAAATGTTTAAAAAGTAGAAAGAGTTGTCGAAAGTACAAAATAATTTCAATGAAAATGTGAAGACCAGAGGAATAGAGTTCTTGAAACACTGATACGCAAATGCTTCGAAGTAAGTCAATGAAACTTCCGATGACTCCTAACGAGTTTTTAGAAAACAGTATAGCCAAGTTAAAAAAATATATATTTCGCGGTTATAATTACTATATGGTTATTCACATAGACTCACGCTTAAGTTATATTTATTTTTACAGATACACACGAACCTATGAAAAATCGAAAGAAATTATGCGGCGGGATTCGAACTACCTAACACCCATCGAACGCAACTTATCCCTAACAACTAGACCCCACGGCTAACTTAACACATTGAATACTTTGCAGAAATCTCAGTGAAGAGCCAAATTTAAATCCGCACTCATTTGTTCATTGTCGGTGACCGCGACTCGATTCAGACTTATACATACACCACTTCACCTGAGCGTCACTGCGTGTTAATACAAGCATCCAATGTGACTGTACATTGTGAATATATAGATATGTAGAAGACAGTCAACGAATTCTTCGACAACTTATAAATCAGTTATTCGTTTCTGTGCTTGAGTTATTGTATTCCAAATCTTGTGGAATCTGGAGGACTTTTTATGAAAAATTGAATGCTTGTCTAGAACTTTGTCAAAATCTGCTGAATACAAATTCGAAAACTGATGTTCCTAGATTGTCCTCCAATAATTCGATGACTTTTTTCACTTGTTCGATGAAGTCTGCGGTTCTTTAATCAAGATTATACGAGATTCTAAAAAAAAGTGGTCTATTCTAGAATGGTTGACTAGTCATGTGAAGTTTCGACAACTTATTTTTTCCGTGTAACCACCGGAAATATTTGTTTAAAATTAATACTGTAGAAATAGTAACAGGGTTCCAACCGGCAGCCGGCTGGATAGCCCCAGTCGAATTCTGGCTTTCATACCGGCTGGGATCCAGTAATTATGTGAAAAGTTAAAAATTGTTGGATTGTTATTAAAAATAGACTATCAATTTAGGAATGTCCGAATTTATCCCACATGTCCGAAATGACCCCGTTTGACGGTATATCTGAGAATTTAATTTTCCGTGAAATTAGAAAATCAAAAAAACTGAACAATGATCTAATTGGGTATAATTTTACCTCTCTTGAGGAAATGAAATAGAGAAAAGCTGAACAATTTAAAAAATAGATCCTGCCTTTCTAGGGAGAATAATTATTCTCTCACTTCCATAGTCTCACCTTTCAAACTGTCTTGACGTTTTCTTTCCTTTTTCTTACTTTCGTTCTTTTTTCATCTGCTTTATCACTATGGATATAGTGCTCTCGACACCCTCCTGAGATTTTCACACGCTTACGATGTATTAGGAGAACGAATACTCTTGTACCGAGATTCGCACTCGAGTTCTCGACATTTGTACAAATGTTTATTGATCACTAGCATTTCTTCTAAAAATATGTTGTGGGTACAATATTAAGGGTTGCAATCCATAATCAACTATGTAACCAGCAACCTAAAATTCGAGGATTCTCAGTTGCTTCGAATAGCGATGAAAAATTCAATATTCATATTTAGTTTGAAAAAAGAACTTCCTCCTGAAATATCGCTTTGCTAACGACGGCTCATCAAATTTTTATTTAAAAATATCAGCCAATTCCGAATTTGATGAGGATAAAAAGGTTTGATCCAAAAAGTGAGTCTCCTCCGAGGAAATCAAGGTTGAAGGTTTCGATATCACAGTATGACAGACGTTTTTCTGCTGGAAAGCCGAGGAAAATAAGTTAAATAAGATTTCACGAATACATTCTCAACACGTTCCTCGTGCTTCGCACTCGATTTTGTCCAAAATGCGAAATTTTCTACATTATATTTTCACCATTATTATATCTAATGTATATTACATTTATTTCTTTACGTCGGACTGTGATTGCTTATGAGATATTGCAAAATAAAGTACCATACCACGCTGAAAAAACCAGTTCTCGTTAGATCACTGAAGTTAAGCAGTGTTGGGCGCGGCTAGTACTAGGATGGGTGACTGTTCGGGATACTGCGTGCTTTTGGCTAGTTGTGGGTGTGGTGATCCCACACTTGTAGTTATTTACTACAAGAAACTATCCACCTAGAAACACTACCCGAAACGGGTAGTGTCACGCCTACCCCGAAAGGGAAATTGCTTAATGGTATACATACAATGGTATACATACAATGGTATACATACAATGGTATACTTCAATATTTGTTCCTGATTTTGCATTTAATTTTATCCTGAGCTGCCGTGAAAATTTTATATTATTCCAACAAATGTACATTATTGCAATTCATAATATGAATTGATATTAAAAACAGACGTATTTTCCTTTTCTTGTTTTTATAATTGAAGAAAGTGCGCATCCTACGAAAAAAAATCTGTTATTATGCATTTCATTGCAACTTGTGTCGTTTTTTCATGAATTTAATTTGTTTATGCTGAATGTTATTTTTTACGATTTGAACCAAAAATACGCATCCTAGTGTAAAGTGTTTCTACGAAAATTTTTATAACAAAAGTTTATAAAAAATTTGTAGATCATTTTTGGTTGAACAACTTTTGTCTATTAATTTTTTTTTTCGTCTCTTGTGTGGTTTTACCAAAAATTCAATATTTTTATTTTTAATGCGATTATTTATGATTGAAACAAAAAATACAATTCTTTAAAAACATTATTTATGACAAATTCGTATAGCTCTTTTTTGTGTAAGCAACTTTTGCCTATTTATTTTTTTCAGAGCTTGTGTCGCTTGTCCAAAAATTTAATTCTTTCATTTTTAATTTTATTTTCTAAGATTAAAGCAAAAACTATGGATTCTATCAAAAAGTGATTGCCAATAAATTTGTAGATCTTTTTTGAATGCACAATTCTTGTTAATTCGTCTTTTTACGTACCTTGCGTTGTTTTTCCAAAGATTTAATTTTTCTATTTTTAAAGCTATTTTTCACGAATAAAACAAAAACTACGCATCCTATCAAAAAGTAATCAATAACAAATTTGTCGATCTATTTTACATACACAATTTTTCATTCTTTATTTTTTTTTCATATCTTGTATGTTATGACCGCAAAATTGAATTTTTGATTTTTTTTGCGATAAAAATTTGAATTTTCGATTTTTCAAAAAAATTGAGGAAAGTCTTATAACAGAATTGTACACGGAAAAAAAGTTCCTTAAACTTTCTTGAACTATTACAAGAGTCGGGGATGAGAGCGAACCTTGAACAAATTTTCTATATTCTGTATAACTTTCAGGATTTAATTTAGAACAAACCTAGAATAACTCTACAAGAATTCTGTAAACTTTATATTGAACTCCGATTTGAAAAAGTTTAATAAAATATATAGAGAAATTCATGAAAGAATGCTGAATACTTTCGTAGAAATCACAATTGAGGTATTGAAAGTTTGTAATCACATAATTATGAGGTTTAAATACCTCAATTCAGTCAAATGTATGGAAAAATTCTTCAAAAAATGTTGAAAAATCTCATAGAAATTCGATTCGAAGTTTTTAGTGTTTGTGAACTACTTCAATATAAGATCCATAGACTTCAGTTCTTTAAAATGTAGCTGCGCAGTCGCTACTGTGCGCAGGCAACGACTTTTCCGCATCGCTCCCGCGTGAAAAAAAAAAGAATTCAAGTCTTAGAGAACATTAGCACGCGTTGAAAATTAAAGTATTAAGTTTGCCAATAACCTACACATCTCTAAATGGTAAATCCACTACCCGGGTGCACCGGAACCGTCACCAGGTCGTTCAAGACGTCGTCTACGAGAACTTTTTTAGAATCTAAATTGTATCAATAGACAAAATAACTACCAATGGTGAATCGACGATCAGGATGCACCGGAACGTGCACCAGGTCGTTTGGCACATATTCTACGAGAACTGCTTCAAAATTCAAATTGTGTCAACATTCAAAATAATTAACAGTGTTGAGTCGACGATCCGGGTGCACCGAGTCGCGCACCAGGTAGTTTAGCACGTATTCTACGAGAACTTTTTAGAAATTTGAATTGTTTCAACCACCAAATTAACTACCGTCTAATTTTTTACTAATTTTTGAAAAGTGCTAAGCGACCTGGTACACGTTCCGGTGCATCCTGATCGTCGACTCACCATTGGTAGTTATTTTGGTAGATAAACCTCAAGATTTCTAAAGAAATCATTAAGTCAAGCTTCCTTCGATCGTTTTTTTATATTAAGAAAATATGAGAGAAAACAAAGTTTTCATATTTTTGTTTCGGCCTTACGATCCATTTAGGAAAAATTGAAAAACTAAATCGAGTCAAAATTCCTTTTTATTGGCGTTTCCGCCCCATCTGTGGGCCTTCATCACAAACAAACATCTTAAGGAATAATCAGAGTCAATCATAAATATACGTCGAAGCGAATGACAACATTCAAAAATTTTTTGAAGTCAGATATCTTTCTGAAGTTTTAAAAATCATTATGAAGTTTGTGAAAAAAGTATTGGGAAACTATAAAGTCCAAGGAACTTTCCCAATATGTTCAAAAAGGTTCATATTTGTAATTAAAATGCTGTGAAACAGCTAACAAACTGATGTTTTTTTACAAACTTCAGAATGATCTGAGTTTACAAAATTTTAAAATGTCATTCGCTTCGACGTATATTTATGATTGACTTCGATTATTCTCTAAGATGTTTCTTTCTGATGAAGGCCCACAGATGAGGCCGAAACGTCAATAAAAAGGAATTTTGACTTGATTTCTTTTTTTAATTTTTTCTAAATGTATCGTAAGACCGAAATAAAAATATGAAAACTTTGTTCTCTCTCATATTTTCTTAATGGTAGTTAGTTTGGCTATTGATACAATTTAGATTCTAAAAAAGTTCTCGTAGATGACGTCTTGAACGACCTGGTGCACGTTCCGGTGCACCCGGGTAGTGGACTTGCCATTTGGAGATGTGTCGGTTATTGGAAAACTTGAGATTTTAATTTTCAACGTTAAAAATTAAAATAGATTCAACTTTTCCCATGTCATATCTTATTTAATCGATTCAAAAAATATAGAATTGGGAATTCAACTTTTAAAATGATTTTCAATGCAAGCCTTTAATTTCATATAACTTATATAAACTTATTCTATATAGCTATATAACATCTTATTAATCTTGAACCTACTAGAATTTATAACCAAAAAAGAATTTGCGATTAAAAATTTTTTCGAAATTTAAAATTTCCAAAATTTAAAAAATGTCAAAGATCCCGAAATTTATAATTACCTAAATCTTAAACTAAATTTTCGAAATTTGATATTCTTGAAATTACTGACATTATAAATATAAAACTCCAGAAATGTCAAATTTCCGAAATCGTTAACCTAGAATTTTCAAATCACAAAAATTTGTCAAACAGCCCTGCACAGCTGTAGTTTATATTTTAGATTTTTTTTCATACTACAAGTTATGTTAGCTGCGAGGTTTTCTTAGGAGCTCCGAATGCGTAGGTAGGGGGTTCGAATTCACAGCGAATAATAATTTTAATAGCGTGCGATTATTTGTGTAGTGATTGTTTCTGTAATAGTAAATAATTATATACTCAAATATGTGAAAAAATATTAAAGCATAATGATAATAATAATGATAATAAAAAAGATTTCTTTCTTAGGCTAAAAATCGGCTATGATTTTATAGAACTGTTCTCTATAGTTTCGAGACTTCTCCGATGTAGACTGTATATTAGCTGGACTTTTAGATTTTCTAGAACTATTCTGCGTTTTTCGCATTTTATAGAACTCTGTATTAAATTTCGTAGAATAGTTCGATGCAATGTAAAACCAAGAAGATTTTAACTTTTAATAAACTACCCGTCGTATCCTCTACTATAGGACTAGTTCTATAAAATTTAATGCATTTTTTTTCCGTGTAGGGTGTTCAAAAAGAAACATTTCTCTTTTCATGATTTTTTTTCTTATCGTGCGTTGTTTGGCTTAAAATGTTCATTTTTGTTTGTTATTTGAAATTTTGTAAATGCTATAACTCCAGTAATTTTTGTTTAATCAAATAATTCATTGAGATAAATTGTTTATTTTTTGGAGTACTACGAATATCCGTACATAGAATTTTTAAATTTGAAAAAACATGGTCTCAACAATTTTGAAAAAGTGCTCACTTTTTGGATTTTATTCCAAAATGGCTGACTAACGAACTTAACCTTCAGTTTAGGAAACTTGAAGAGTACACCAAAACCCAATTCAATCTGTCAATTCTTTCGAAAGTTATCAAGCTAACAGTCTGAAAATCTACATACATATACACATACATATCCGAATGAACACACACATACATACAGGCAGACACATTCACGAAAACCTGTTTTTTTGTGTTCAGAAGGTCTCAAAACGTGGAAACTTGACAAAAACGGAGGGGGGGGGGTAAAATTTTACACAAATCTAATACCTTCTCTGATGAGAATGTAAAAATATATGTCGATCAAATCCTTTTAACACAACGTTTATTTGATTTTCAAAGGATTTTTGATGCAATTAAATATTTTCCGTCTAATTATTGGTTATCCCATCATGGACCTTCATTATTATATGTAATATTTCTTTCAATAACATTAGCCATTCCGACCAACTTTTTGAAATCAGCAGTGCGGAAAACCATTAAGTGTTGAAATTTCTAACATTTTGCAATAAAAGCTGTATAAAAGCGCCAGCTCTCCGTTACAAATCACATAGATAATCTAATTATAATATAATCTATATCCTGAATACCCAAAATTTTTATCGAAAAGAGCTCTTTGTGTGAGTATCTGTGAATTAAAGTTTCCACTAGAAAGTATTTTAAATAAAATATCTGTCGTGCGTATATAAATTTTAATTAATATTGCGCACTAGTATTGATGATATTTCCGTCGATATTTCTTCTTCCGGTTACGAGTTTCATAACGATGGTTTGCATTTCGAAGTCTTTATCGTTCTTACCGCCACCTTAACGTCGCAAAATAAACGACAGTAAAACGCACCAAAATATCGTCACGTATGTAGTGTTACAATAGGCCGATGCTACATGGTTCACCAACACTAAATCATTCTATCACTTCCTATGAAGCCTTGAACAAAGCTATCGGTTATTCAGTTTATAATGCCAAAGGTACATAATGCACATAATGGAAACCAAGAGCCAATAATGTGTACACAGTTTTATTATAAAATGTCTATAACTGCATTCTTTATAATTACAATACAATTTTTTATCTATCTGGGATATGCTATTTCAAGAAAACAGATATTTTTGTCACAAAAAGAAATGATTTCTAATTCGTCAGCAAATTACTTAATGACAACTTTCATCATATCGTCCACGATTCCATTCAAAAATTTGCTGTGCTGCTTAATTGGGGTGGATCTTGGGTCAAGTCGCCCCTCTTCCCTGACCAATCATCCTACCTTCACTTACCTGTACCCACTGCAAGCCCATCCAAAAATTCGGACTCTTTTCTACTGCCGTCCAATCTCATTCTATCCTTTCCTCTGCTCCAAATTCTTTTATGTATGACTGAACTTTTACCCATCTATACCCATATTCTTATACCCCTACCGACCCTGATTACACTAGACCTTCTCCAGGACCCTTTCTACAAGTAGATACCTCCTTCCACCGCTAACTCCTCCATATATTCGATACTTTCCCGACCCAACTCAATGTTATCCGTTCATGCATTCTCTTTCTTTCTCCTAATTCAGCCCCAATCTCTTCTTTTCTCTCCTTTCTATCCTCTCTATCCTCTTATTTGTTACTCCTCCAACTCTCCGTTTCCACCCACTGCTGACCCTTCCACATTCACAAAACATCTCTCACCGCTATTCAATCTCACATATACCTACTTCTTTCTTGTTTCTGCAAATTTAGCCCAAACCTTTTTTCTTTTCCTCGATTGCGTCTTATTTATTACTCCTACAACTTTCCATTGCCATACCCTTCATCCCTGCTCTCATAAGCTTCAAAACCGTAATTTAACGATCCCATGCTTTGACCTGGGACACCTACACGACCTCTGTTACCACTACATACCTCCTCCTACCGCTGAATTCTGCATATCCTCAACCCTTTCCTTTCGTCATCCAATCTTATCCATGCTTACTCCTTTCTTCCTTCTAATTCAGCTCACCCCCTCTCGGTTCTCTCTTATAATCCATTTTATCTGCTCTTCCTCTAAAACTCCCTTTCCAACCCTTTATCCGTCTTTTTATGCACCATGGAACGCAAAAGTTATTATAAGTAATAATTAAGATGCTTAAGATGTTTATCTGACTGAGCATTGAACTCTGTTTCCTTCGCTTTCTGGCTATGCATTGACCTAAACTACTTAAAAAACTGTATCGAACGACATTATGACAAAAACCGAGATTCTTGATTGCCATCAAGTTATGAGTGATATCATAATAATGTTAATTCCGTTCGAAAAACGAAATCTGCTGTTTGCAAATTGACGACAGTATGTACTTCTTTACAAAATTAATTTAAATAGATAACAAATGTTGTCCTTTGACAAAGACTTTTAATAAGTAAGGTCCTTTCTGAGTCACTAGCAGTCGATTGAGTAACAAAAAACAACATCCATTTGTTGAGATGTAATGCAGATGTGAAATTGTTGATGAAATTGTTTATAAAATAAGCAATTATTGTTGATTATGAAAATACTATACCTAATATGATATATCAGGTAGGCTGGTTTTCCTGTTTACCGCACTATCCACGGACTGGGTTGCAGCCAAGTGCATGATGGGGGGACCTACAGCTTAAGGTTGTATCCAAAACACCCGAACTTAGGTAAAAGTGAATAGTGTTTAACTTCTAAACAGAAAAACTTTTTGATTTTACAGTGTTACGAAAGCTTGATTAATTTTGTTGTTGAATTTTTGCCTACGGATAAATCATTTATATAGTAACTTTCACCATATTATATGGACTTGACGGGATGAGTGACAAATGAGGTAAGATTTACCTTCAAATGCATAGTGGGCTAGATTTTCGAGATTGAGTTATAATTTTAATGCTGTCTTTTTATATTGAAAGCTTGTATTTATTAGTTGAAGAATGATCGACGTATTTTACCTTACAAATTGATTTTATAAGAGGTTCCATTTTTCATTATACCAATTCTAGACTATATCATATTTATTATTTCTATTTCCATACTTCGTATTCTTATCTTGAGTCACACTCTTCAAATTTGGCGTCTGTGTGTCTGTGTGTGGAACCTTTCGCACTTTGCTTGTGCGAATCAGTCGTCGTCAAACCGATCAAAAGTACGCTTGTCTCAAGGTTTCGGATTCAAGATACCTTGTTATAATTGTAGAAAATTAAATATCAGAGTTTAGCTGTTTTAAATAAAGACCACTCCCAGTAGAGAGTTAATGTTACTTGTTAATCCATGTGCATTACAACATTCGATTTCACCTACAGTTCCAGTGATCACATTACGTATTGTTGAACTTTTTTTCGAAACTTTAATTTCGTTTACTCGCGAACACTAGAAGACCACCAAAAGTGGCCAAAGACCAACATCAAAGATATTAACGGAAGGCTCATTTTTTATAATATAGATGAGTTGAAGAAACTTTTCACAAAATTTCAAGATTTTTAAACTAGTCCTCTCAATTCTAGAGCAGTATGAATTAAAGAAATGTTTTTTTTTTTTTGTTATGACTGTTTTTTTTCTCAAGAAAAGTTCTGAAAAACTTGTTTATAAAGTTATGAATCTAAATGCTATAATTGTTGTTAGCTATTACACTGGTCATAAACTAATAGGATATAGAAAAGAAATCCAAAAATGAGCTCGGTTTTAAATCCCCTCCCCCCTAGTGGAAAAATCTTCCGGAAGTCTGATGTCTGATCTGGCCCAGATCTGGCGTCATCTAGACCGTCTAATCATGACAGTCTAGTTCTGCCCAGATCTGGAACTGGTCAGCAATCCATAACACACAAATTTCTAACTGTCAATCAGCCAAATTTTGTTTAACATTTTCGAAAAATTGCCAGGCTGTATAAAATTATACAAAATGAGAAATTAACACTAGTAGAAATATATTTTTTTTTCTTATTGTCTTGACAGTCTAGTCTGGTCCAGATCTGGGACCGGTCCGCAATCCATACCATACAAATTTCTAAGTCTCAATCAGCCTAATTTTTCAAAAAAATTTCCGAAAAATTGCCAGGATGTCTAAAATTATACAAAATGAGAAATAAACACTATTAAAAATCAATTTTTTTTTCTTATTGTCTTGACAGTCTAGTCTGGACCAGATCTGGGACTGGTCCGCAATGTCATACCATAAAAATTTCTAATTGCCAATCAGCCAATTTTTTTTAACATTTCCGAAAAATTGCCAGGATGTCTAAAATTATACAAAATAAGAAATAAACACTACTCAAAATCAATTTTTTTTCTTATTGTCTTGATATTCTAGTCTGGCTCAGATCTGGGACTGGTCCGCAATCCATACCATACAAATATCTAAGTGTCAATCAGTCAATTTTTTTAACATTTTCGAAAAATTGTCAGGATGTCTAAAAGTATACAAAATAAGAAATAAACACTATTCAAAATCAATTTTTTTTCTTATTGTCTTGACAGTCTAGTCTGGCCCAGATCTGGGACCGGTCCGCAATCCATACCATAAAAATTTCTAAGTGTCAATCACCGAATTTTTAAAAACATTTTCGGAGAATTGCCAGGATGTCTAAAATTATACAGAATAAGAAATAAACACTGTTCAAAATCACTTTTTTTCTTATTGTCTTAACAGTTTAGTCTGGCCCAGATCTGGGACTGGTGCGCAATCCATACCGTAAAAATTTCTAAGTGTCAATCAGCCAATTTTTTAAATATTTTCGAAAAATTGCCAAGATGTCTAAAAGTATACAAAATAAGAAATAAACACTATTCAAAATCAATTTTTTTTCTCATTGTCTTGACAGTCTAGTCTGGCCCAGATCTGGGACTGGTCCGCAATCCATACCGTAAAAATTTCTAAGTGTCAATCAGCCAAAATTTTAAAAACATTTTTGAAAAATTGCCAGGATGTCCAAAATTATACAAAATAAGAAATAAACACTATTCAAAATCGATTTTTTTTTTGTTATTGTCCTGACCGTCTAGTCTTGCCCAGATCTAGGACTCGTCAGCAATTCATAACATAAAAATTTCTTTAAAATTTTCTCACAATTTTCGAAAAATGTTTAGGGTATCTACACTTACACAAAATACAAAACTAAAACCATTTAAATAAGTTCCTGTTTTTAGTTACATCAATTTCAAACCACCGATGAATTCATGACGCCATCGGCAATGGATGGAATGCATCACCTAAAAAACATTTATTTTTGAAATTTCTGTGACAGTTGTCACACTACTCCATATTCTTACTCAGCAATGAAGGGGCTTTATAATAAATAACACAGTTTTGGATGGCAAATGTTATTCACAGGTCGCGTACAGTTGAGAGTTTATTGGAGCAAGACGGTTTTGCCTTCCGCGACTGTTCCAGGTGACTTGTATGGATATATGAGGTAAATGGAGAACTTTTGTCGTGTGCCCCGATGGCATGAACGCGTATTCAAAAGTCGTTACCGAGGTCGCCACCTTAGATACAAATGCATTTCAAAATTATTTCACAGATCGCAACTCGTGCAATAGTGTAGTGGTTAAGGTAATCGACTTGCGTGCTCAGGTTTATGCGTTCAAATCCCCCCGTTGCGTGCGAAATTTTAATTGTCTTATAAGCGTTATAACTAACAAATATCGATCAATTATAAGTATATCCGAAAATATATCTCAGAATTAACCGTTTGTTTATTTATTAATTATTTTTTAGTCATTTTTTTTACAATTTATAGAGCCGTCCTAACTATTGTCTGTAGCGTTAACGTAAGTTAATATTCAGTTGCCTATAGTTGTAAAATTTACTGAACTGACGTCTTGTCCATATACTTACTTGGGAGATCAGTAGATTTAACTTAGTTTTCAGTAATATATGAGGTTCTTTTTTCTGCGTGTACTCACTAAATAGCGGCAGACCAGCGGCAGACTAGCGGCTGGCTAGACCGTCTAGCCACAAATTTTGCAAAAGTGTTACAGGTCTGGCCGGCACCAGACCAGACTGTCTGTTCTGCGCCAGATTAGAGTCTAGACGGTCTAGTCTGGGACTGATCAACGCCAGAAAATTTTTCCACTAGCTTTGTACCCATGCATTTGAGGAATTTATAGCAATAGACACTTTTTGAATCAAAAGTTCCCCGAAGTTCCACCTGGTATCTTAAGTTTTATATTGCTTTCAGGTTCATTACGATATTTACTATCAAATAAATAGAGATGCACAACGATCGAAATAGCGAGAACTTCCAATATATGAGAAAGACGTTCGTTTTTTCTAAAAACAAATTCTTGTCTCACTGCGCATCGTTAAAGCGATCATCACGTATCATACGAGATTGGTGGATAACTTCATTTTATAATAATAAGCATTAATTTGAATACATCGCGCGAAGTTAAATTATGAGAATTCGATCAAAAGTATTTTAATTGGACAATTTGTGATTTGATTATCTGAAATTAAAATAAATTGCTCCTGTAGAGAACGGCCCTATACTTTTGCAAACTATGATTTTAACTTATTATTATATCAGATTAGCAACAAAATGAAATTGGAACAGAAAATAATTCTTCATATATCAAATTGGATGAACAATTTGATTCAATTTAGATTAACTATTGTAATAGAGAAAGTAAAAGTGATTGTAATATTATTTGATAATCTTCATATGAGCCCTTCTGAAGGTGATCAGCTTCTGCAAGTCTTTTTCCAATTTTTCGAATTTCTCTTTCGCAATAGTTCCATGTCATTTTGATACTGTTGACAATAACCTGTCATTACCTAGCGAGAAATGGTTCGATGTTTAAAATGAAACGAAATGAAAAAAGACAAATGAATATGAGAGAATTTCGTTTAAAAAATTGCTCTTTATACGAACAAAATCCAAGGAGACCGACGTTCATCTCGTATCATTATGCAGCAATACAAACAAATAGCAAACAAATTTGAGCGTGCGCAGTTGCACATGCATAGGACGATTGAAAAATATCGAAAAATAAAATTCCTGGCTCTGTAAAAATCCCGAACAATAAAATTCCGAATGACAAAATTCCCAAATAATCAAATTCCCCATCAGTTTATCATATTACCGATAAATATTATTTATTTATTGAAAATACAATGATGAAATATTTGTATCAAAGACATTCTTAAAATGTTTACAGTTTTCCAAAATTATTGTTTGGATTTAACTAACAATAATTCTTTTAAAATTTTATACAAAAATTATTGCAAAAACACGGCGCCTCAAATAAAAACAAAATTTTCAAATGTTCTCCGAACCTAATAATATTTTCTGAACAAACTTCGCAGGATTCAATTTGGCACTGATTTATCTCCAAGTTTCATTCTATTACATTCTCATCCTAATGAGAAGGTATTGGTTTTCTCTGAAAAATGTCTTTCGCGGATTCCATTACATGTCGACGTTTTGAGGCCCCCTGAGTCAGAAAACATAATTTTTACGTCGGTGTCTGTCTGTCTAAGTGTAAAAAGTAAGGACAAGTTTGTTCGCCACCTATACTGAATAACTTTTCTTTGACAAAAAAAATTATCAGAGTTATAGCATTTTCAATATTTAAAAAAATGAACATTTTAAGCTAAACAACGCACGATATGAAAAAAAGTAAGGAAAAGAAAAACGTTGAGTTTTGAGAGCCCTACAAAATTATTATAACAACTTTTTGAATTTTCTTGAAAAATCGAAAATTCAAATTTAGGTCGCAAAAAAAATAATGAAAAATCGAAAATTCGATTTTGCGGTCAATCTATGCGAGATATGAAAAAACATGAATAGGAAAACATTGTGCACTCAAAATAGATCTAAAAATTGGTTATTAATCACTTCCTGATTTGACGCGTGGTTTTTGTTTTATTCGTGGAAAAACATTAAAAATAAGAAAATCAAATTTTCGGACAAACGACACAAGCTACGAAAAAAGTATAGAAACAAGAGTTTTTGAACCGAGAAAGAGCTACAAATTTGTTATTCGTCATTTTGTGATAAAACGAGTAGTTTTTCTTTCTATCGTGAACATTGACATTAAGAATCAATGAATTAAATTTTTGGACATAAAGACACAATGTACAATAAAATTTTCAGTAACAAAATGGTTTTTGAATTAGATCTGAATATTTGCTTTCAACCTTTTTTCTCACGAGACACGTGATGAGAATGTGTTCGTCAAAGCTAAAGAAGCTTTAACAAAAAAGAATTCACGATAACTTACTTTTAGTGGTCAATGGTTTGTCTTTCATTTTCAAAAGACTTATGCAAAAATGTGGGGGATGTACATTTTTACAATGACCGAGCGCGTAGCGCGAAAGTAATATCCCCTGTAAAAACTGCCCCATTTGTCTTCATTCCAATTAGGTCAGTAGTCAGAATCTCACTAGAACAACTGGACTTGTAAGTTCTAAACAGGACCCTTCAAGGCACTGCTAAGATTTTTTTTTCCTTATGACTAGAAAAAACTATCTGCCTCTAGTTAGGCCCTAATCTTGTATTTGAGCGGGGCTTTAGTTGGTTCCTGATTTAGATAAAAGAATCAAAAAATTCTAGTCAGGCACTGGTCGGGCGTTAGTCAGCATACCCCAGATAAATTTCTTGAAGATGGTGCTGCAGTATATACATATGATGCAGTGCCATCTTCAGAAGTTTTTTTTGCACTAAATCATGTTTTAGTAAACAGGCGAATGGCTGCCTCAACTACAAGTGACAGCAAACTGAAATTTATTTTTATCTGAAGCATCCGTGCGTTTAACAGTTATAAACACGTGCTAATTTGAAAATAATTCTAGGTAAATTTTTATTGAATATAGTGTTCAAGTAGAAGTTTTGTTAAATTATATCTATTATATATACAGAATGTGATTTGTGAATATAACCAAAAAAATGTAGGTAATTTCTTTTTTGACCTTTCACAATCACTTTGATTAAAATAAAGTTCGATTTTTTTGTTAATACGTGAAACATAAGGAAAACGGTCAAATGTGTGCTGTTTATGTGAAACCCAGTTGAGAATAATAAAAATAATCATTTTTTTGTTGAAAAATAGTTTGTCACATATATTTATATCACAGATGAATAATGAGCGTACCGGAAAACAGAGAGGGTCTAGATGGGCGGTTGAAGGGTATTACTCCCTATTTTTCCCGACTGGAGCCCGACCAGAAACGGGGAAAACTAGCCGGGGCCCTTCCAAATTCCGATCGCAATTTCTACATGGGATATTGTCGAGCGTGGAGGGCGAGATCCAACAGGTGCGCGTCCTAGGCGCGCTCAAACTTGCGGGCAAATTCTTTTCTCTACATTAACAATTCGATGCTTGAGAATGGTTTTTGTAACTTTTTAAAAATATAATGCACATTTTCAACCAATTTTTTCATACAGAATGTCTTTTTATACAATAGTTTTAAAATTGATTAAAATTTGGGAATTTTATAATCCTGGAATTTTCTAGTGCGGATATTTTATAGTTCGGCGAATTTTCTGACAGGAATTTTCAAATTCGGAAATATTATAAACTGTCGGGAATTTCCTTTCTCAGGAATTTTTGAATTCGGAATTTCTAGATTTCAGCAATTTTACGATTTCGGACATTTTATTATTAGGGAATTTTACAGTTTCGGGAATTTTATTTTTTGGGATGTTCAGCGGTTCCGCTTGCACAGAATTGGTAGATCTTGGATGCTATAACTTCTGTAGGCTAACTACAGGCGCCCAAAGAAAAAACTGCATGAAAGAAATTTAAGTTTCTCAAATACTGCTCAACATAATTCATGTCAATATATAAAAAAATGGTGATTTCAGTTTCCATATTAGATTTGCGGTTTTGAATTTTTAACTTTAGACGTAAAATTCCAAATCAGTTACCTCAAAAACTGCCTTGTACTAAGTTTCATACAAATATGTTTACATTTAGGAAGTTTAGGCGCCAAATTGGATCTGCAATTGTGAGTTCACAACTTTTGACGCCAAGTTCTAAATCAGCTACTTTTAAAATCCCCTTATACTAAGTTTCATACAAGTATGGAAAAATTTAGAAATTTTAGGCGCCATGTTGGATCCGCGATTTTGAATTTATAGATTTTGACGTCAAATTCAAAACCAGCGAAATCAATAATGATAGAAGTAGCTAGAAATAAGCAGATTTTTACCATACTCGACGATAACCCACTCCTCGAGTATCGCTGACCTTGCCGCGTAACTGCGGCACAATATTCTTTCAAATGATTAACATTTCTTAGGGTAAAAATGGGTAATGCCAGCCTGCAGGTAATACCGGTCATAACAATTTCACTCATATGACTGCGCATCCGCACACGCACACATGTGTGTTATAGGCGCGGATAGTCACGCCATCCGCTTTGCATGTGTACGTGCGCGAGATCGCAGTGTACACGAGTGAAATTGTAATGACTGGTATTAACTATTACCTGCTGACCGGCATTACCCGTTTCGACCCTATTTAGAAACCACCCTATAGTAGATAATAATCCTACAGTAAATAATCATTAATTATTATAAGTTGTTATATGCACGAATTTCTTGACTATGGATTACATTAAATTTATTATTCACCTTACATTAGTATTCTGAATCAATGATTATGTACTGTAAGATCAATATCTATTGAAGGTTGGCCTCCTCCATTTATTTATGAATCTATTCGTTATATATATATATATATATATATATATATATATCATTAAAAAAAGAGGTTAAACAACCACTGCCGGGTCCCACTGAGAGCAACTTCCATCTAAAAAAAGGCACCAGCTCCCAGTAGAGCCACTGTGAATCAGACTTGTGGCCACGTCTCACAACCGTGAGATTCGCTTCGGTTTAAGTGAGATTTGGTTTCGGTTTAAATTCCGTTGGAATAAAACTGTAGGGCCTATGATAAAGCCACCGAACGCGTCCTCGTGTTGCGGATAGAGGGTCCCTACACCAATGGTTTCTACTGAATATGATTACAAAAATGAATGGGCAGTCGCGGACAATTTTCCAGCGATGGTCTCAAAGGAATAACCTTAAACCTTAAAGCCATACCCGCATGCTAAAAAAATGCCAAGGCACTTGAAGATGGATGCAGAAACTGTGATCCTTGGGTCGGTTTGTGTCCTCATACACACGAGGGTTTCGCCGGCCTGTCACTGTGATTTCATCATTACCTGTGACCACCCATCTCACGGTTGTGAGACGTGGCCATAAGTGTGATTTACCGCGGTTCTACTGGGAGCCGGTGTCATTTTTCAGATGGCAGTTGCTCTCAGTGAGTGGAGCATCAGTCGATGTCGTATGACCTAACGTATGCTTTCCTTAAATAATCCGGATTGAAGTCGGGCACGGAGGGTTTCATTTTCGCATGTCAAGACGGTGTCATGTCCACTCTAGCATACCGTCGCCACATTTTGAGCCAAGATATTCCCGATGATAGCTGCAGAGCGTGTCATGCACACCCAGAGGATCTAGGACACATACTATCTAGTGGTCCAACTCATCCGGGCACGACCTACACCCAAAGACACAATGCCGCACTAAGAGTGCTTTATTACCATCTCTGTCACTCTTACGGAATTAGTCCAAATACCGCTCCGCTAAACGCTCCTAGGGAAATAGAGTCAATTGTCGAAAATGAAAAGTTCCGTATATACTGGAACTTCATATTCTCGACAATTGTTTCTGTTGCGCACTCGAGGCCTGACATAGTTCTCCTTGACTTTGAGGAACGAACCATGTTCGTTATCGACTTTTCGGCTCCAGCTGACAAAAACGTCACAGCCAAGGAGAAAGAAAAGAAAGAGAGATATAAATATCTTATAAGGGAGTTGCGACGATTATACCCGGAATATTCTGCTAAGCTAATCGTCTTAATCATCGGCGCTCTTGGAGGTGCCAAAGTTTCACTGGTTAATAGCCTGAAAAGCATACCTGTGTGTCAACAAAATGCTGAGACACTTGCGGGGAAAATGCAGAAGGCGGTCTTCCTCGGGTCGCCCCGTGTCCTCAAGGTGCTAGAGACTTTTGCCGGATCATCGTATTGAATTCGTCGCAGACTGTAACCATGCCAAGACTGTCATGCCTGACTGAACACCACACACCACCTGCAGGCCCTCTCACGCATCCCCGCTGCGCAGCGACAATTCTCGGAAACGTTGAATCAAGGTTCGCTAAATCCAGGTTTGACTGTATATTACAATGAATCATATACTTTATAATTCTGGAGTTGAATTCAATAATGTTCTCTGCTTTGTCGTATCTCATTATGTTTATGTGTGTTTGTGAACAAAGGTCAAAAGTATCGATTTTGTTATTCTATGGGAAATCATACTTCAATCTATGCTCTATTTGCTTACATAATACTAATGTTCCGGCAATGCTCAGAACTAGGTAAGTTTTGTGTTTCAACAAAAATTGTTTGAAGTTCCAAATTCAAAAGTTCCCGGTTGTCTCCTTTTTTAATCTAGGTGGTACGTTCTGTGTTTAAACTGTCCTGAGAGTATCCGACTATATGCCCCTATACGTAACTCCATACGAACAAAGTGTCTTCTTTGCTTGCGGAACGTCATATATCATATATGTGGTAAAAGTTTCTCGAAACATCACAGAAAAAAATAAAAGGTGAAAAGCGTTTTAGGTAAATGTCGTAAGGCTAATCTGGGTAAGCGAAAAAACAAATATCATTTCACCCTTACCGATCTTAATTTTTTCATTACGAGATTACCCCAAAAAATTTTACCTGAAACGCTTTTTACCTTTTTTTCTGTGATTTTCTTCACGCATCTCTATATTTCAAATTTTCTTATTATGAAGGTTTGCTTGACTTTGAAATTAGTCAATGTTAATTTTGGTTTCAAATTGTATATTTTGAACATTAAATTCTCTAATATGAAAAATGTCTCATTTTTGAGACTTTTAATCATTATGTCGTCCTTCTGTTCAAATATTTATATAATAAGAAATACAAAGTTGCAATATTAAATTTTTTCACACTTGGAATTCAAAATTCCTTAAGAATATTTGATTATGCATCAGGGCTGCTAATTTGGGCAATTCTTTACAAATTAGATGACTTGACGGCAAACGCTATTCACTTAGCTTTTCAACCCATAGTTTTGATTGGTTATTTTGGATCTAGTAGACGTGACCTCGCGAATATCCTGGCATCCCTGTGAATAATTTTTGAGAATTATGGACCATCTCTTTGTACAATAATGGAAATATGAAACTTGGTTGGTAAAGCGGCGATTACAAAGTAGCGCACACGTAT
>CAKNXH010000369.1:59809-76749 GCA_932178445.1 Andricus quercusramuli
TTATCTGACGCAAGGAGGAGGATACAGAAGAGGGAGAGATGGATCAGAGAGAATCAACAGTTTCTCGCTGACCCATCGCGCCTCTTCAGTGATCCCCCTGTTTTTGTAAAAAATCCACCCAAGCCCAAGGAGGTAGAGACTTTTTGGAGAGAGGTGTACAAGATCCCGAAAACACTAGAGTTGAAGGAAGATACTGACAATATCATTCGCTTCAAGGAGTTTTGCGACAGCCTCATAAAATCTGAGGAGGAGTGCCCATCAGTCACTGCCGAAGAGGTGAAAAAAGCACTTAGAGGCACGAAGAACTTTTCCGGTGCTGGACCAGATTGTATCAAGAACTTTTGGTGGAAGAAGTTTACTTCTACACACCAACATTTGGCCCGCATATTCACCTCATATTTAAAGTCGGAGATGCCCATTCCGCAGTGGCTAGTGTTAGGACGCACTATACTCCTACCGAAAAAAGGCGACTTGTCCAAACCAGAGAATTACAGGCCAATAACTTGTTTGAACACACTGTATAAGATTTTTACAGCTATCCTAAACAACAGGATTGTTCGACGAATTGAGCCTGTATGGCGAGAGATGTACGAACAACGTGGCTCGAAAAAAGGTGTAGCAGGCTGTCGAGAGAACCTGCTGATTGACAGGTGTGTCTGTAAAGACGCTACAGTCCATCAGCGCGTCCTGTCAATGGCCTGGATTGACTACCGGAAAGCTTTTGATTCAACCTCTCATAGACTTATCATCTGTCTGTTGGAAAGCTTGAAGGTACATCCACACATAGTGAGATGCATAGAGAGATTGATGCCTCTTTGGAAAACTAGATTTACAATCTCATCTAGGAATCATCGAGTGACGACGAACAAGGTCACCTTCCAGAGGGGCGTCTTTCAAGGGGATAGTATGAGCCCTTTACTTTTTTGCATCACACTTCTGCCTCTATCTCTCGCACTACGAAATTCTCCTGGATACCTCTGTGGCGACACTAATCAGCGTGAGCATAAGGTCACTCATGTATTTTATATGGATGACCTGAAGATCTATGCCGCTGGTAAAAGCAAACTTCAAACTGCTATAAATATCGTCAAGAACTACACAGGAGAGATTGGGATGGACTTTGGTTTGGAAAAGTGTGCCAAAATTCATTTGAAGAAAGGAAAGATTACTGGCGTTCCCAAGGACCCTGAGCTTGTCGATATAAGTGTTATTAGACATCTTAACACTGGAGAGACCTATACATACCTGGGCGTGCCTCAAAGCCGCATTCAGGACGTAACATCAGTGAAGGAGTCTCTCCGAAGCAGATACAAGCATCTTCTTCGACAGATTTGGTCTTCCAATCTGTCGGCGTTGAACAAGGTATCTGCGACTAACATGCTTGCCGTCCCGGTCCTACTCTACTCGTTTGGGGTGGTTCAATGGACGAAGAACGAGCTTAAGGCCCTTGATGTCACCACGCGTAAGATCATGCATATGCATAAAAGCTTACATATCAATTCGTCAGTTCCGCGATTATACATTTCACGCCAGCAAGGCGGACGCGGACTTCTGAATCTCCAGTGTCTTCATAACCGAATTGTTTTGAGTACAGCTTACATCGTTGCGAATGGCAGAGATCCTCTCCTAAAGATGGTCAGAAACCACGAGATGATTGGCGAAGGGGCGTTCCTTTACAAAGCCGCGGAGCAAGCTGCTGAGACCCTTGGCCTGAATTTTAACATCAGAAGTGAGGAAAGTGCATTACTCCATCTAGATGCTTCACGTCTAAAAGCCGAAGTAAAGAAAGCAGAGGTTGGAAAATTTCACCAAGAGCTACTCGACAAGCAAATGCACGGAAACTTTCACAGAAATGTAGAAAAACAGTCCTTGTCGAAGGAGCAAACTTTTGCTTTCCTCAAATCATCAGGGCTCAATTCAGGTACAGAGGGCTTTATTTTCGCATGCCAGGACGGTGTAATCTCCACCTTAGCATACCGCGCCCGCATTTTATGTCAAGAAGTTCCCAGTGATAGGTGCAGAGCGTGTCATGCACACGCTGAGTACCTAGAACATATACTATCGGGGTGTCCGACCCACGCAGGAACAACGTATATCTATAGACATAATGCGGCCCTAAGAGTACTTTATTACCACCTTTGTCGCTCTTACGGTGTTGGTCGCGACCCTGCCCTGCCGAACGCTCCAAGGGATATAGAGTCAATTGTCCGAAACGAGAAGTGCCAGATTTTCTGGAACTATGATTTTCGGGCAGCAGTCTCCGTTGCGCACTCGAGGCCTGACATTGTTCTCCAAGACTTCGAGAAACGAACTATATTCGTGATCGAATTCTCGGCTCCGTCCGAATACAATATCACTGCAAAGGAGAAAGAAAAAGAGGAGAGGTATCAAGACCTTAAAAGAGAGCTGCAACGACTGTACCCAAAATATTCGGTACGAGTAATTGTCCTTGTGATAGGTGCTCTCGGAGGTGCTAAACTATCACTGGTTCGTAACCTCAAAGCCATACCCGCGTGCCAAAAATATGCCAAGGCACTTGCGAGATGGATGCAGAAAGCTGTCATCCTTGGGTCGCTTCGTGTCCTCAAGACACACGAGGGTTTCGCCGGCCTGTCGTTGTGATTTCGTCGTGCCCTGTGACCACCCATCTCACGGATGTGAGACGTGGCCATAGGTGTATTTTACCGCGGTTCCACTGGGGGCTATTGACATCTTTTTTTTTTTAGATGGCAGTTGCTCTTAGTGGTACCCTGCGGTGGTTGTTTAACTTTATTTTTTATATATATATATATATATACACATACATACATATACATATATGTATATATGGCGCACATAATACCTCGCTGACCACTGTGTGGGAAACGGTACGGGGAAATAATTCATTAATTAATTAATCGCACCGTACGATCGTGCTCCCTCGTCCGCGATTAATTGCAAAAGTTGGTACGCTTTGCAGATGCTCCCCTCCCTTTTCTGCCACTGCTGCCAATTCGCTCGCATGACTGTTCGCATAATAACATTTGTTATGCGAAACGGCCGAGAAATTTATACGGGTCGCGTACTTGTGAAGGAGGCGTTCCGCGTGGAGTGGTTACTCCACTTGAAATTGCAATGATGTCCACTCGCGCGAAAGTTGGCAGCATTGTTCTCGCTGTGGAACTACGCTTTTCCAGCAAACCGCCTTTTTATGGGTTTGAGTGGATAACGTAGTTGGGTCAAGTGACAATTTTAGGGCGTCGATCAACTTGCTTTCAGAATTCCCATTTACAGTATGTGCAAACTGTACAGAAGTATACAGTATATAGTGGAAGCTTTTTGCACGTACATGGCTGAAATTGAATTTACACGTATATTCTACTTCGGACAAGAGTATTTTAAACTTTACTTGGCTCTATTTCTATTTTCACAATAAGTGATCCGAATGAATACAAACAGAATAATACGTCCCTTTTCCTTAAGTTACGTTGTCGTGACTCCAAATGTATCCTGCGTCAATCATAAGGCATTCCAAATGTTGACAGTTGATAGTAATTCCAAAACCATTCTGAATGATTTCATTTTTGATCCGAATGATTCTGCATTATACAATATTTTGTTGTATGGGAAAATCGCCCGAGTCGAAATATAGGACTTACTTTGAACCTGTAACTCCTACAATAGTAGGTGCTGGGAGCAGTAAAGTAGGTTTTAAATAAGCAGCGATTTTAATGTAATTTGGACCCTACTTTGACGCTAAAAGTGTCTGATATCGGCCGTTTTTCCACGTTTAGCGTCAAAGTAGGGTATGTATATAAGATACATTAGACCCTCTTTTGAGCCTCCAATTACTAATGTATGGATTGTGGCATCAAAGCAGGTTCTCTATAATCTCATACCAATATGGATGAATAAAAATAACATTTGTTATTTATCAGAAAAAATAAAATAATATCTATGAGATAAGTATCAAGTCTAATAATTTCAGGTCAAAAATCCTTTCAAATACAAAACAATTATTTGAATCATTACTTTATATAAACTTTTTGTGCCGTTAAATATTTGAAACCATTTTTGAAGAGTTTAATATGAATACCATATATATATATACCACGCTGAAAACACCAGTTCCCGTTAGATCACTGAAGTTAAGCAGTGTTGGGCGCGGTTAGTACTTGGATGGGTGACCGTTCGGGGAATACTGCGTGTTGTTGACCCGTCGTGGGTGTGGTGGACCCACACTGGTAGTATTTATCCACCTAGAAACACTACCCGAATCGGGTAGTGAGGCAATGAACTTTCGAGTTCGAAATGCTAATCAATTTTTTTTTTTTTTTTGTTTAATATGAATAAATTTGTTCTATTTTTTTAAGTATCCACCGCTATACGCTTCAAAAGAACTTAAGGCTGTAGATATTTAAATTGGATTATGTGTAATTTATTATTATTCAAACGAATACAATATCAAGAGTGGTGTTCTCAATAATAATATTTTGTCATCTCTTTATTAAGCAAAGACTCAAAGAAATTTTTTCGGAAACAAAATTAATGTGACGAAAGTAAATAATACAGATCTTTAGTTTAAGATTCAACCTGATTATTTTCAATAAATTATAAACATAATTATATAGAAATATTTGTTAGCGCAGTGCTTAACAGCATAACGTTCCCAACTGAAAATTCAAAAATTTGTATAAGAATAATATTCATCAGGATGTATGTTAATATTAACGATAACATCACTGGTTTTATATCGAAGTGTCTCGTCGTCTCGAAATTCGAAATAAGTAGTCAATTATCTTCCATTCGTTTAGCTTTTCTTATTCTTCAACAAATATTATTAAAAAATCACATATAGTAAATATTTTCTCACGAAAAGAAATGATTCTCCCTGCTAAATCAAGTGGTAGACACGTGAATAGTAGTATTTCTTTAAGAAAATGTTGCAGAAACTGTCAATTGCTATTGCGTAGTAACACAAATGATCACACAATTAGAAAAGTGGTACTGTTCCTTGAAAAAATGACCACCTGCATGCCTGTCAAATATGCGATATTTCATTAATTATTTATAATAATTTGTATAATGACTAATTGACAATGTTGAATAATTTTCCATGACGAATGTTATTCTCATACAAATCTTCAGTATTTTAAATTAGAATTTTTTTTCTCTGATTGAGGATTGAAATTAAGTATTCATTTGTATGTGAATAATAATTTGTGACAATTAGGTTGAATCTTGAACTAAATATTTTTGTTAATTGAGTACGTCTGCAGTCATTAGAATGAATAATAAGTTAATTTAACCTTAGAATCAAATAATTGTTAGTTTATTTTCATAGAGTCTATAAAACGTCAAACGTCAAAGTCTTCTGTTCGAACATTATGGGCTAAAATGATTCAACGTAGGGGTACCACTGAAGGATGGGTTAAAAAGTGTCAAAGTAGGGTCCCGAGTTATAAAAATGTAGGCTCTAAAGATTCAAAGTAGATTCAGAGAGGTGTTACAGCGTCAAAGTAAGTTCTTAAACATGAAGACTGTAGCATCTAAAGATTTAAAATAGGGCCTATAGATACGATTGGAAAGTTTAAAGCAGGGGCTATACGTTTACGTAGCGTCAAAGCAGGTTCTAATAAGGAGCTGCAGGTTCAAAGTTGGGTCTAAATTCCGACTAGGGTGAGTTTGTGAAACTGGTGGTAGGTGCCTGTCAAGAAGCGTTCCGTACAAGAACGTACGAATACTGTTTCATATTGTTTTCCGCAATTCTCTTTACCCTTCTTCCTTCATTTACACTTGAACCGCATCGTACCGAATGCTACATTTCATATTTACATCCTGCTTAAGTGAAGTGCAGCTCAGGCCACGACTCGTTTCCTCCCTGACCTCCGTCAAACCCATCCTATCGCAGGCCAATCTCATCCATTCTGACTCCCTACTCCCACCTCTTCATTCTGCACATGCCCCTATCATTTCCTCTTTTCTATTTCCTCTTATTCATGAATTCTTCAACTCTTCACTTATACCCTCTAGTCTAGTAGGAGAGAGTGGGGTATGGTGCCGCACTTGGACTTAAAAGCCCTATAAATTATAATTTAAATGTGACTTTAATGTGTCTATTTTTTGAGTTGTAGCTTACATTATCAGGGAACATACGATATTATTTGAAAAAACTTTTTAATTACGTCATTATTTGACATTTAATTAATTGATGGATGTTGCATTTTTATTTAAACATGTATGAACATTGTGAAATAAAAATTATATAATGTAAAGGTTCTGGAATATGCAATCTAATGAAGAAAAACTACTCCAAATTTTTTAAACACAACTGTAGAACCTCGCTTATCCGAGCCCGCTTTATCCGAGTTCGCGATTATCCGAGGTTGAAACGCAAGAGTAGTTCGTATTATCCGAGCCTTGTACATTATACGTACATATGAACTTGTCTTAACTAGTCTGGGAGCCAGGGGGGGGGGGTGTCGTGGCCGATAGGGGTAACGGGCTCCACCCAAGTGCTTTTTATGTATTTTGACCCGCTGAACACGAATTTCGAGGGTGGCTTGTCTAAAAATCAATGGTTAATTAGTTATTAACAATTTAATTGTTTAAACCGCTATAAATATTTTATTATTAGACTTACCAACATTCTATAAACGGTCATACATTGCTTATCTATTGCAGAACACGTAAGTTCTTTCAGATTTGAAAAATGTTTGATGGAAGTCGAGATATCCTGATTTTAATTTGACCACCCTCGAAATTCGTGTTCAGCGGTTTAAAATACATAAAAAGCACTTGGGTGGAGCCCGTTACCCCTATCGGCCACAACACCCCCCCCCCCCCTGGCTCATAGACTAAACCAAACGTTTATTATAGTTTATTATACTAAGACTTAGTTTTTATTTAACATTCCGTTTTATCCGAGTTTCCCAAATAACCAAGTTAGGACCGGTCCACAGTAGCTCGGATAAGCGAGATTCTATTGTAATTTAATGTTTTCTTATTAAACAAATCAAAATATGTGGCAAAAGCAGTTATAACCTCTACTTCCTGCTGAAACACGTGGATGCGCCATGGCGCGGCATCATTTCTCATATGTGACGGTGCAAGATTTAATTAATTTTTATATATTTAAAACGTTTATAGAAACAGTTCATGATATCGCAGAAGTTTATTAAAATACTCCACCTATTAGAACCTAATTTTTTTCAGGCTTTAAGTATTTCAAAATATGCTGCAGAAGTGCTTGATTTCAGCCAAAGATTCCTTCATCGGATTCTGCAATAACTGTCTTTTCATAATTACTCTTCTGCAGCGTATTTTAAAACAGAAATTGCATTAAATCATTATTTTTCCAACTACAGAAAGCTATTTTATGTAAAAAACTAATGTGAAAATAAAAAAAAACACAGGCGTTATTTTTAATTGTCATCGTGCCCCACACCGGCACCATCCCCTACTCTACTCTACCTCTCTTCTTATAACCCCTCCAAGCACAATTAAATTGCGCTGTTTTCTACTCTAACCTTCACCTTCTGAGATTTCGGTGTATTTGTATGCGCTACACTCATCTGCACCTATTCCTCTCTCCCTCTTTCTACCCTCCTTTCACCGCGCGAATGACTTCCCATCATCATCATGAAACCTTCCTCGATAGCAGAACTACTGAATAGTACTTATGAATTTCAGAAAGCGGTTACATCTTTTAAGAAATTTTGTCTACTTTTCTAATGAATCTGAACATATCTCTGAAATCTTTTGCATCTCAATAAAAAATAATGGATAAAATATTTGTAGACAGAGCACTGGGAGTTTCATTATGTAAGCTATCCCTACTATTTAATGATATTCTATAATTGCACAGACGAAATCTACTGTGGGCAAAGAGATGATAATAATTTAAATATATTCAATTATGTGAAAGGAAACGATCTTTCGGATATAATTTTTGGTATGAATGGATATGAAGTATCGGATAAGAAATAATCACTACGAGCAATAAAGACAAGATATACAGTTAATGAAGCTAGTTTAAGGGTAAACGGGAAACTGAGTGAGTGGTTCGATATTATGCAACGCGTGAAATAAGGATGCGTTATGTCCTCATGGCTATTTATCATATTTATTGATAAGTGTCTAAGAACTGCCCACTTCGAAGAAGAAGGTGTAGATCTCGAAACATGTGAAGGTACGTCTGTTAGCTTTCGAGATGACAAGATTGTTATGGCAGAATCAATCCAGGACTTGCAAAGAATGTTAAATAAACTTAATACAAGCATGAAGAACATGGGCCTCAAAATTAACGTGAATTAAACAAAAATCATGGTTGATTAGAACAAGTTGACAAGTACGTATATCTGGGTAGCCTATCCACTAGCGACGAGAAAATAGATGGGGAGTTAAATGGGCGCATAAATTGGGCCCATCATCACAAATAAAAAACATATGAAAAAAAGCTAAAATGGCCATTCATAATTCTATATTTGTACCGACTGTGCTATATAGTAGCGAGATATGGACCTGTCAAGAAAAAGATGAGAGTAAAATTAACGTAATTGGCATGAAACCTCTGTGCAATATTTGCGGGAAAACACTGATGGACAAAGTCCGAAACGAGATAATCCTCAAAGAATGTGGTACAGGGGAGACACTAGTTGACATATGGGAAAGAAATCAGTTAAGATGGTTCAGACATCTTGGGAGAATGAGAGATGAACGACTGACCAAACAAGTGTATACAGGTAAAGTAAATGGCAGAATGCCCAGAGGTAGACCGCCAAAAGAATGGTTAGAATCTGTGAATGAGACATTAATCCGAAGAGACATTAGAAGCAATAGAAACACAAGAGCTTGCAAAAAAAAATGCATGAACGTAAAGGAAGCTGGAGTAGTATGCCAGGACAGAGAAGGGTGGCGGCAAATAGTTTGTAAACAGAGTGACAATAGAGTGAATGAGGCCTGAAAGAAAGACCTTGGATACTAATGAGCCCACGTGGGGAACCACACGTAACAATTTTGCGAGGCTCTTCATTTGGGGTGATCGCAACAGAGATTGATCAGCAGCTTGGGTCGGAGCAGTCTTGCGGAACGAACGTGTCATTTAAATAAATAACACGAGAATTCTAGATCAATCTAAAATATCTATACCTTACTCCTATATATCTATCTACCTTATACCTATACACTTATCTACATTATACTTATGTACCCAGATACACACTACTATCTTCTAACTGAGCATGCCACGCCTACCCCGAAAGGGACATGGCTTAATGTTATAATAATAATAATGACGTGGAATTTTGTGCTAATCTTCCGTTACGTTCATGATAAATTTTTTTTCTCTGCTTTTGCCTCTTGAGGATCGATTTATTTTAGCAAGGATTTATCATTGGAAAAACTTAACCTCTAGGGAGAACATTATAATTATTTGAATGCACATCAAAAAATGTGACAGTTTCTTTATGTGAGGTCACTCTGTATTTATGAATCAGTCACTTTACGTTGAGTAAATTTTAATTTTTCTATTCATTTTCATAACCGGCGACAATTATGAAATAGAACATCCCGATACAAAAGGCCAAACGAGCAGTTAAAAGCCGCCTCGGAAGCCTTGTGTTTCGAACAATATTTTTCTTTACGAATTAAAGCTCGAAATCTGAAATTGCCTACCGTTTACAGTCATCAAATATAACCTTACTGACCAAACAGAATGTTTTTCCGGCAAGCAGAATCACAGATGACTGTATGAGAACCAAGAAACGGTACTTATAAACTTTTCTAAAACTTCAAATTATATCTCAAGGAGAATAATGGTTGTTTGGGTCGTTTCTGAATTTTTCACGCAGAATATTTTTTTGTATTCTAATCCTTTTAGAAGCAAATGTACATAACAGTCTAGCTTCGCTCCCTCCCTTATAATTTTGAGATTAGATCATCTTTCAACGTGTGGAAGCTTGCCTCAATGAATAAATCATGTGAGTGTATAAAGATAACGGGCGAAATGTCAAAATCAAGGGACATACTTTCAAACCTTATGATTATTTTTTTGATTGAAAAAACACATATTTTCTTGAATAAACATGATGGAAACGAAAAGAAAAATTTCTTTCGCTAACTCAAGTTTGACAATCGGATTGATGATATTTAAAATATACAGAAAGGATCATTAACTGAAAAAAATGGATTCATTTATTTATTACTAATACCATAATATATAATACTGAAGACATCTTTGAAAATTTCATAATGTTTGCTTCGAGTTCAATGAGTTATCGGTTTTTTATGCTCATAAAATGAAAATGACTAGTTTTTGCATTCACTACAAAAAGAGGGGAATTTGTAATATTTAAATTTTATAAATTTCAATATTAGGAAAAATGTGTTCGATTTGAATGTGGAAGACAAATAAAGCAAATGTTCAGCAAATTATTATTTAATAAGCAATACTGAATTATGGACCTTTCACTTGACATATTTATGTTTTGTTTGCTAATCTGACTGTTACCAAATTTGGTTAACCACGTGAAGTTCGAGTAATTTGGGATTGTGAATAAAACTATATATCACACATGTAATTTCCAAATGTGCGACTGAAAACAATCGATTTAGGTTATTAACGAGAAATAATAGGAGAGCGAATAGCAACCAGAGAGCCGAGGAGACTGAGGTATATCTGAGTGGAAAAAAAAGAATGGGGTTCAAAAGAAAAAGCATGGTATACCATTAAGGCGCTTCGTCGAGCTTGGTTTTTAGCCCATGTATTCGTTTTGACATGAATCCCGCTAAACGGATGAATTGTTCAATGTAATATTTTAACCACATTATCTGAAGGGCATAGTGCCTAACATTAATGACTCTTTTTTTTTAAATTGTCTTGTTTTTGTGTTTTTTTTAATTAATCGAAAATATGGTTTATATCTGCGCCTCTAAACGAGCAATCCGCCACCGGGAAAGTACCCCCGTTGAACCGAAAACAGGCGCTGCGATTTTCCTTGGAATTTAGACTAATTCGCCGTGACGGTTTTCGAGTATGCTGAACCCAGGAGGTCGCTCGTAAATCATCCGCTCTTTCCATTGTTGCATCTTGAGACGATTCGATCCCCTTGAACGAAATTGATAATTATTAAAATATGCATAAATTGAATTTTTATATGCTGCATTAGGTTCATTACATAATTACGAGACGATTAAAAAAAGATAGAAAAAAATTGGTTCACCCGTTTAATTTCTGTTGGGAGTTTTGGTAATGTTGCATTTTATTCGAGATTACCTTCAATATTGAGAATATTCACCAATCTTCCAAATCTTTTTTTCATTTTTTGTTTCAAATTATATCATCTTCAAATTTTATCAGCTAATTAAAGTGTCATCGATTCGTGTTTTGCGCAATTTTCGATATTGTCACAGTATTCATTGTCGGTGGGTGGTTTACTTTGGTCTTTATCGAAAAAAACCATAGTCAAGGATGATTAATCAATTCATTGAATATTCAATTTGATTCATCGATTCTAATTGTTATAAACAAGTGATATTAACAAAATGTAAACATATCGCAAATTTTGCTTCAAAGTATCTTCGTAACTTGAAATTGCTTCATTTTATTAACTCGATCATTTTTAATTATAAAAATTTGTTGTATGGTATAATTTGTTCGTTTTATAAACAAATTATGTGAATAAATGCATAGTTGAGGCGTTCGTTGGCAGAAAGTAATCGTTTTTCTTTTTTGGTAACATTAAATTATATGAGTGGTAATATGTTATTATTAAGATTGGTCATTCCATATTATTTGTTTATTTTATAAACAAATTTCATAAACAAATGCATAGTTTGGTAATTTATGGACAGAAAGTAGTACTTTTTTTCCAATCATCATCAAGTTACACAAGTGGTGATGTTTATTGACGAAGACTTGTCAATCGATATTAGTGGTTTTTGTTATAAACGAATTTTATAAGGAAATGCATCTTTTGACCATTTAGAGATAGAAAGTGTTCGTTTATCTTTCCACACGTCTTCAAATTACATAAGTGGTGATATTCAGTGACAAAGAATTGTCAATTGATATCACATTTTTTTCTATAAATTTTATAAACAAATGCATAGTTCGGTCGTTTTTAGGCGGAAAGTAATAGTTTTTTTTTGCCAAAGTGTGCACTTGTCTATGGGGAAAAAAATAAATATCATCGATTGACAATTCTCGATCACTAAACATCACCACTTTTACAATTTCAAGACGATGAGAAAGAGAAACTATTACTGTCAGTCTATAAACGAGCAAGTGATGCATTTGTTTATAAAATTTTTTTATTAAAAAAAAATTATATGGATTGACAATTACTTGTGACTGGATATCACCACTTATTTAATTTGAAGACGAGTAGAAAGAAAAACGATTACTTTCTATTTATAAATGGTCACAAGACGCATATATTGATAGAATTTATTTCAAACAAAACCAAATGATAATAAAAACATCACCACTTGCGTAACGTGAAGATGATTTTTAAAAAAACTATTAGGGGAAAGTTGTCTAAGACTCCGAAAATTTTTGATGTTAAGGAACTTTAGAAGCAAAAGCGATTATTAGCATCATAGTTTGATGTTTTCTTCACAAAGTTCACACACATAAAAGTTCAAAACATGTTGAAAAGGCAATGAACTTCGATGTTGAAAAAAATATGTATATGTCTTGTCTTAGGCAACCCGGTATCCTAAGACGGGCCTCTTTTTAAAATAAAAGAAGCTATATAATTAAACACTTGATATCGATGAATTTTATTTGCAGCGTAGTGTTTAAGCACAATCTTTACGTTTATGACATATTAGTTACGTAAAATACATTATGAAAGGTAAAATAAGTGTTAAATAAGGTCTGACAGAAAATAAGCATAAAACAAGTTGAAGGACTAAATATTTATAAAAAGTTATAAAATTTCAAATATTATTCATCTCAGATCTAGAATTTACTGATATAAATCGAAAAAGCAACATAGTTTAAAAATTTTCTTATCCATTATGTAAAAGCAATAAAGAGGTTGTTAGGTCATTACCATCGGGACCATCGGAAACTCACAAGGAAAGCAGATTTCGCTTTTACCTACATTTCTCTAGCCTAACCGGGGCTCGTCTTAGGAATTTCCCATGATCATAATTTTTTAAATATTTTCATTAAACAGCATAAGAATTAATAAAACGTAAGTATCAGTTGCAAGGTTTACAAAATTATCTATCAAACAAAAACATAACTTACTCCTTCAAATCATTATAAGTTATTAAATCACAACTTTTAAAACAGGTAAAAGTTCGTTTTCGAACGTACGAAAATAATTTTTCCTTTCCGTTTTTGTTAATTTACTTCCAGTGCAGGAAAGAACATCTTGAAAATAAATAGAATTTCGCTGAACACGTATTCGCATGCGTGAGTGATGACTATAATGCTTTCGTACAAAAATATTCAGGGTGTCCCGTCTTAGGAGGGGGCTCGTCTTAGGCAACTTTCCCCTACTTTCTGCCTATAAACGACCAAACTATGCATTTGTTTATAAAATTTGTTTGAAAAAAAGTAATATCGATTGGCAATTCCATGTCACTACATATCACCAGTTATGTAAGTTGAAGACGAGTAGAAAAAAAACGATCACTTTCTATTTATAAATGGTCAAAAGATGCATTTATTGATAGGATTGATTGGAAACAAAAACAAATGATATCGACCGAGAATTCTCCGTCAAAAAACATAACCGCTTGCGTAAC
Organism: Andricus quercusramuli; assembly: GCA_932178445.1. Classification (NCBI taxonomy): domain Eukaryota; kingdom Metazoa; phylum Arthropoda; class Insecta; order Hymenoptera; family Cynipidae; genus Andricus; species Andricus quercusramuli. Next base: position 73,550 of record CAKNXH010000369.1, read on the forward strand.
TTGAAGATGATTAAAAAAAAACTATTACTTTCCGCCTATAAACGACCAAACTATGCATTTGTTTATAAAATTTAAACGAAAAAAAGTGTTATCGATTGACAATTCTTTGTCACTGAATATCACCACTTATGTAATTTGAAGACGTGTCGAAAGAAAAACGAACACTTTCTATCTCTAAATGGTCAAAAGAAGCATTTCCTTATAAAATTTGTTTAAAACAAAAACCAATAATATCGATTGACAAGTCTTCGTCCATAAACATCACCACTTGCGTAACTTGATGATGATTTTAAAAAAAGTATTACTTTCTGTCCATAAATTACCAAACTATGCATTTGTTTATAAAATTTGTTTAGAAAATGAACAAATAATATGGAATGAACAATCTTAATAATAACATATCACCACTCATATAATTTAAACCCTGCAAGAAACGTAAAATTCAAAAGTATTGTTTCGCATTCACGATTTCTTTCCGTGAAGTCTGTTATGTGTCAGTTTCGCATTGGAGGTTAGCTGAAAACTTTTAAATGCGATACTTCTTGTATAACATTAAATTCCTGAATGCGTTTGAATACGAAAGATAAAATTTTTCGCACGCAACGCTTTTTAATGCGGGACTTCACATTCGTTTTAATGCTTTCTAATGCGACCGAATGAGAGAACATTTCAGAGCAAAATGAAAACTTTTTAAATCGAGAGTTCGCATTACTTTGAATCCGTTTGAAGGCGAAAGAATGAGACTCGTTTTTTGAGCGAGGTAAAAACTTTTCAATGCGAAAGTTCGAATATGTTTAAATACTTTTGAATGCGATAGAATGAGACGAAATTTTGTATCGAGTGAATACTTTTTAATGCGAGAGTTCGTACTGGTTCGAATACTTTTCAATACGAATTAATGATAACAATGTTTCGGTTGAATGAAAACTTTTTAATACGAAAGTTCGCATTATCTTTAATGATTTTAAATGCGATCGAACGAGAAGAATGTTGTGCGTGAATTGAAAACTTTTTAATGCCAAATTTCGCAATGAGTTTAAATTTTGCAAATTCCAAAAGTTATTGGAATACTTTTGAATGCGTAACCGCGGATTAAAATTTTATTCAATACTTTATAAATTTTTTATTCATTTATTAATATTTATATACTTATTTTACATTATTTAAAAAAAGTTTAACAATAAACAGGAACCGCTTGATTTTTTTATAATTTTTTAATATTTAGATCTCGCATTCGGCGTCTTGAAGTTTAATGTGAATCAATGCTTTGTAATGCGAACCATCGACACTGCCGTTTCGCATTCAGCGTGATGAAATGTAATGCGAAACAGTACGAACTAATACTTTTAAAATCTTTTTTTCGGAACAGAAAACAGAATTGAATCGTATTCAAAATGTCAATACATTTTAATACTTTTCAATGCGACGCTTTTTGCAGGGAAGTTACCAAAAAAGAAAAACGATTACTTTCTGCCAATGAACGCCTCAAGTATACATTTATTCACATAATTTGTTTATAAAACGAACAAATTATACCATACAACAAATTTTCATGATCAAAAATGATCGAGTTAATAAAATGAAGCAATTTCAAGTTACGAAGATACTTTGAAGCAAAATTTGCGATATATTTACATTTTGTTAATATCACTTGTTTATAACAATTAGAATCGATGAATCGAATTGAATATTCAATGAATTGATTAATCATCCTTGACTATGGCTTTTTTTCGATAAAGACCAAAGTAAACCACCCACCGACAATGAATACTATGACAATATCGAAAATTGCGCAAAACACGAATCGATGACATTTTAATTAGCTGATAAAATTTGGAGATGATATAATTTGAAACAAAAAATGAAAAAAAGATTCGGAAGATTGGTGAATATTCTCAATATTGAAGGAAATCTCGAATAAAATGCAACATTACGAAAACTCCCAACAGAAATTGAACGGGTAAACCGATTTTTTCTATCTTTTTTTAATCGTCTCGTAATTATGTAATGAACCTAATGCAGCATATAAAAATTCAAATTATGCATATTTTAATAATTATCAATTTCGTTCAAGCGGCTCGAATCGTCTCAGGATGCAACAATGGAAAGGGCCGAAGACTTACGAGCGACCCCCTGTGTTCAGCATACTCGAAAACCGTCACGTTGAATTAGTCTAAATTCCAAGGAAAATCGCAGCACATGTTTTCGGTTCAACGGAGGTACTTTCATCCGTTTAGCGGGATTCATGTCAAAACGAATACATGGGCTAAAAACCAAGCTCGACGAAGCGCCTTAAGCCATTTCCCTTTCGGGGTAGGCGTGACACTACCCGATGCGGGTAGTGTTTCTAGGTGGATAGTTTTCTTGCAGTAAATAACTACAAGTGTGGGCTCACCACACCCACGACGTGCCAACAGCACGCGGTAGTATTATTCCCGAACGGTTACCCATCCAAGTACTAACCACGCCCAACACTGCTTAACTTCAGTGATCGAACGAGAACTGGTGTTTTCAGCGTGGTATGGTCGTTGGCCATACCTATGTTAAACATTTTGCAGAGAATGACATTATTTCCTAAAAATCGACGCATAAGTGTGAAAAAACTCGTAATTCTTGAATTAAAAATTCTATACTTTGAGGTTTAGTCAAATCAAACTCAAAATGATATAAAAGATTGAAGCGGCGACTTATTCGATTCTTTATGGTGCTCTTTTTATACCGCACGGTTGGCTTGCTAGGCAAATTTCAGGAATATTTCGAAGCAATTAATATACTGGTTGTTTATGAATAATCCGAGGCTGCGGTTATTAAACGAATTCGGTCATTTTCGAATGTCGCTTGTGCATGTACCTACTACACAATACAGGCGTGCTTACCTGGAGCAGTGCAATTTGTCCGATTACTACATGCATGCCTTGCTGTACCACTAACACGCTCACCAAGGATATGTACGTGTCAGAGGATAATGGCACGCGGTCATGTAAATACAACGTGCCAGGGCATTCGGGATATTTTGTGAGAGTCCAACACATTTCAGCTATAAACCACACAAATATAACATTCCATACATTAGACTGTAAATATGATGGACATGTCTTTTTAAGTGATATGTCTCCCTCTCCCTCTCCCTCTCCCTCTCCCTCTCCCTCTCCCTCTCCCTCTCCCTCTCCCTCTCCCTCTCCCTCTCCCTCTCCCTCTAC